>CABFWB010002156.1:39151-78956 GCA_902151455.1 Timema bartmani
GGGTGTATTTTCCCAAGGGAAGTCTGATGTGTTTTACTCATACAAGACTTGACGCGGTTGTTTGTTTGTTGTTTTTTTTACGTGGAATATAAACTAGGTCTTCCCCAACGCCTAAGCAATTTATTCAGTGATACGTTAGAACAGCGTTTCTAAAATAGGGTTCCGCGGAACCCTGGGGGTTCTGTGAGGTAAAATTAAAGGTTCCGCGAAAACATAGAATAATTTTTAAAAAACTACACATTAAGAGTTGAAAAAAAATTAGGTACGTATATAGCCTATATGGTGGACGAGACAATATTTGGGTCTGGTCGCTTTTACTGCATTCTATTTCTCAAGTTAAAACTATCTTGATGTGGCTCCAGACATGAGATTACAAATTTAAAATAATTATCAACAATTAAAACGGATATTAAAACAATATTGTCATAGAAATAAAATATTTAACTATACTCTTTTTACTTTTTTTAATTTTTTTTTAAAGATAATAATAACCGAAGAATCTGATAGCACAATCATATGATTAAGAGTAAAACCTAATCACTTTTTCCCTGACAGGTATGTATACAGGATGGCAGCATTTATTTATGGGACAAGAAAGAGGACAAAACGTGTGGTTGCTTTCTCCCTGGAAAAATGTAGCTTTCAATCTAAAAGTATTTTAACTTAAATCAATAAAAAAATTTACCTACAGTGCATTTTTTTTGGTGCTAAGATAAAAATATTTCAGGGGTTCCGTTATTTTGTTAGAAATGTTAAAGGGTTGTTCATTGACCAAATTTAATTGAGAAACGCTGCGTTAACCTAGTTTCAGCCCTTCCCTATGTAATATAAGAAAGGGTGAAATTTGAAACAATTTTTCTTTTTTAAGTAATATCGCTTAGTTTGGCTAGCGGTCGAGAATTAAGCCCAACTTCCCAAGAAAAAGTAATCCACCTCATCAGTATGTTATTTTATTTTAAAGATGACCAGATTTAATATAGATAATAACCTACTTCGATGGCCACATGGTCTAAGGCGTCACTATCGCAATAGACTTGACTGCCGATGGCAGGGAGATCGAGGTACGAATCTTGCTCGGGTGTACTGAGGGTGTTTTTTTCCAGAATGGTTTTCCACGCAAATGCGGGTATACTTCCTTTGAGTTCAACCCTACTCATTCATAAAACACTAGCGCATTAGTACATATGCGTATAAACTGAACGGGTAGTAAGACGCGGTGCTAATAATAATAATAATAATTTTTCTAGCTATTAAATAAGGAGGGCCTTTTCTATGAAAATTGAATTATATACCCTGTTAATGGTAATAAAAGGTGGTCTGATAGGCCTTTTTGCTTGTCGGTAGGGATGAGTAAGGTTATATTCAGATGAAGTGTACCCGAGTTTGCATTGAAAACCATTTTGGAAATGCCACCCTCAGTACACCCGACCGAGATTCAAACCTCGATTTCCCCGTCATCGGCAGTCTAGTCTACTGCGAGAGTAGCGCCTTAGACCATGCGGCGACCGAAGCACGAATGGAATATAGCCGCCCCAGCCTATCAGATCGCTGAGCCCCTTGAATACTGTGGTCTCTCAGGATCTAAGCCGGTACCGGGATGTCACACGCGGGGCTATCAACATTTTGAAATCGTGTCACGCGCGTGAAAGAGTGACGAGGGAGGGGTACGGGAGGGTAGGTTCGCGGTAGAATCCATCTCAGGTGAGGTGAAGCGTGTGAAGTGGAATAACAGAGAGAAACGGTAGCCGCAACATGAAGCCAACAAGGTAAATAACTACGATGAAGTCACGTCACGGCAGTACCTAGGATCTGACGGAATTACTCTAATGACGCGTAAACAGATCTTTATTTTTTAATTATTTGCCCTTAAGGCTGCTGATTTAGACGAAATATATTTATAATTCTGTAAGCAAATTTTCTAACTAAATAATAGTACTTTACCACCAGCTGAATTGGTTAGAATAATAATATTATTATTATTATTAGCACCACGTCTTACTAACCGTTCGGGTTGTACGCACTTACGCTAATGTGTAATGGTAGGGTGATTGTGAGATGAAATGGAGGACCTACAGTTTAACGTGGGATCCGAACCACGGTGGGGAGGCCTAGCATTCAATACATTCACAAGTTGTGATTAATACACGTCTTGTCAGAGATGAAGGAGGAGTTTGGCAATCAGATAAATCTGTGCCGGGACCGAGGATTGAACCCCGGACCCCCAGTACAGAAGTATGACACCTTACCTCTAGATCACCAGGTCACCTAAAGTAATATTGTTACTAATGATTTTGTTTCACTCAGATACGCACACATACATGTATCTCTTCACACGTCCCCTAATTTCGACGACCGATACTTTACCCTGATTTTGGTGAGAATCCCGTTCTAGGAGGCCCTATTTTGTACCAGACCCACTAGGCCATCTGTGGAGAGGTTCCCAAACATTTTAAACCAAAGGAACCCTTGTAACAGAAAAGAACAAAAAAACATTCTGGAGCCCTCAAAAAAATGTTCATACTAATATTACGAAATGGTAATAACGACATTTAAAGTAATAATAATGTTGCGCATCTGGGCTACTATATCACTCATAGCTCAGTTTGTGGAAAGATTAACCAGTACTAATGTACCGTTGTCCAGGGGACTCTAGAATGTACTAATCGTACATCCTTTCCGTGGAGGCTCTTTCCATGTCCCGATGAGATGAGATGATGATAGTAAGTATGAGGGTGTAGAACCAGTGGAAACACTTTAACCAAACTTAGGCCTAATTAACCATTGGGTTAATAGCCCTTTTGGGAAAAACACCCAAGGTACCAGCCGGGCATCGAGCCCGGGACCCCAAGGTTCGTAGTTAGGTGCACTGACCACGGGGCCGGTTAACTTCACAAGTATAAAACCTCGCATGATCTTGCTTCGGCTTTGGAAAATGTGCTTTATTCATATTTGAAAAAATTGGCAATCTTAATTACTTTATTATGTGAAAAACAAATTAAAAACATTATAAAACTACCCCATGGAGCCTGCGATAACTTTGACGGAGCCCAAGGACTACGTGGAGCATAGTTTGACAAACGCTGGTCTTGGGCATAAACGTTTCTAGGGGCGCATTCCAACGAAATATAATAATTTAGATTAAATAGTTTTACAGTTATTTCTCCAAAAATAAACAAATAACATTATGAAAATATTTAGCCTAATATAAAGAATCCCATCTATGTTTTTTTAAATTGATTAACAACATAATCAGGTACTTTTGTGTCTTTATGATATTCGAAGTTGTTTTGGCACTTTCATATTTAATTTAAAATTTCCGAAAATATTAAGAGAAAAGGAAGGAGAAGAGGTATGATATTTTTTTATGAATTAATTAAACGGGAGGTGATGGGGACATTTTCTTTTGTTCGGTATTTTGGCGCCTTATTATTTTTATTTTGAGCGAATTGAGCCAATTTTAAGTCTCACCTTGGGCACATAAAATCATTGCACTGGCCCTATCCCTATTCTATGTTAGTATTTTGGTAGGATAAAATACCTTTCAGAATGTACTTCCTACTGACGTTCTGCAAGGTTTTTTATCCCAACAAAATTATAATAAAACAGTAGGACTCTGGTAACATTTATGGCCTTATAAAAACGAACTTCCTACCTAGATCAAGGTGTATGTTAGTAGCCGACGTTAAAAAAAACCACCTGAGGGTCAATAAACCTTGTTAAAACGTGTTAATTTAAACAAATCGCAAAGTTGCCTACCTGAACAATAGCGGTTGTGTCGATTGTTGATCAGAATACAAGCAACAGCTCCATAGCTTACCTGCGGGACACAAAGGAAAATATTTATAAATAAATATCACAATCAAAATAAAATAGCACAGTAATTAAAATTAAGGAACAGTACAATGGAGGGGAATTATTTAGTAAAAATAACTAAACTTTGTAAAATAGTTCGCAACTACGAGTACTTTGTTAATATTATTGGAATAATATAAAGATTTTAATTTTAAAAGGTAAGTTAAATTCTTATCAATATTAATAAAATGAAGAGTTTGTTTGTCATGAGCATAGCAAGATATCTACCACACGCAGAGTTTTGACATTTTTAAATGAGTAGCCCCTGTGCACGAACATGTGTACCTTGAAGCAGGAATTGTACAGTTGTTATTAGATATGCCCTTTTTACCCCTTTAATCTGTTTTACACTTTTTAACCTTTTTACCCATATTTAAACTTAAAAAAAAGATAAGATTTATAATTTTTTTTACTCTGTTTAATCTTTATGACCTATTTGCACCTTTTACACCTTTTTAACCTTTTATCCTAAAATATTTCCCTGGGGGCTTAGTTGGGTAAATAATGTAAAAAGGTGTAAAAAGGAAAGGCAAAAAGGCCAAAAATTATAAAAAAGGGTAAATGTAAGTTTAATCAAAAAGGGCAAAATTGGCAAATATCGCAAAAATGTTCAAAAAAGGAAAATGTCAAAAAGAACACAATAAAGCAAAAATGGTAAAATGGGCAAAAGGAATCAAATGAAATAAAGCAAAAAGTAAATCTAATAAAAATAAAAGGGTATAAATGTTAAAAGGAATCAAAGGTATAAAAATTGTAAAAAAAATCATTAAAATTGTCGAAATGGCCAAAAAGGGGAAAAATTGCTAAGAGGGTAAAATTGATTAAAGGGGTAGATAGGGTAAGGGTAAACATGATAAAGGGCTTAAAAGGGTAAAAAGGTTAAACAAGTATAAAAAGGACAAAATGGGTAAAATGGGCAAGAAGGGTAAAGAGAGTTGAAAAAGGTGAACACGGTATAAAATTCTAAAATAATTTTAAATGGATTTAAACACAACCTTTAACAAATTATTATCACTAGTTTATATTTTCATTTTTATTAGCACCAACAGGCAAGAGTTCAAAGTATTGTGTATAAATAGATACGTTATAACATCTTCAAAAGACAGATCAGCTTTAAAACATGTTCAGATTAAATATATATTTTGACACTGTATTAGTCAGCCTAATTTCGCGTTTCGTATCACAATCAAACCAATATAGGATTAATATTTAAACATAATTTAGGAGTTGGTTAATTTTTTCTGTAGTTAATCGTACATACTAAAAATAAAAAAGCTATTTTATAGATTTCCCGTTCAGAAGAACGGATAATCAGCCAGTTTATATATTTGAATACTAATGAAAACTCAATATTTATCCCTTTTAATTAAATTCCAATATTAGTCAATAATATTAACGAAATAATAATAATAAAGTAACTTACGTAACTTGGAACTTGATATTAAGGTTCCTTGTATGTTAAAAAAAACAAAAGAAAATATTCTGATATATATATAATATATATATTTTTTAATTTAAATTTCATTGAACAGGGTAAATTTTTATCATTGAGAAACATCCTTTGCAAAAACAAAAGAAATAAAAAAATTGTCAGAGGTAAAAAAAAAGTTAAATATTCATTTTATGAAAACACTTTGTTCGCCGAGTTTTTATTGGATTAAAACTAGTCGAATGAAATGTTTTACACGATGGTTTGGAAGCTTTTATAGGAAAACACGTCAAGCCCTCGTATTAAAATTATTGAATGGAAGCAATGTTGTAAAGAGCTGACTCCTACAATGCTTACGAAAATGACGGAAGAAGGATTTCAGGTCTTGGATTCCTTATATCTCCATCATGATTTTCCGCAACGAGTGAACAAGTTTGTTAACAGTTTTTGCAAACAATGGCAATCGCATAATTTAATTTGTTGTTTAAAACTAAAATTTGGTACTAATTATATTTCTAAGTTTGGTATGATAACCAAGTATTTGTATTAAAATACATATTTTGTTATTAATAGTAAAACATTTTATTCCATATATACTTATTACTTTCATTGTAACAGTGACTTATTTTTAACATTACAAATTTTCTAATCAAAATTGTGATTCTTCTTACAAGTCCGTTTTTATTATAATAAATAATTAAAGCTAATTTTATAATCTAGCAATATTATTATTGATTAAAATATTAAATTTATACTCAAAGGAGTTTGAAAACCTATTCGCCTACTCCCTCTTAAATCCCCCAGCTCCAATAACAACACCTGGATCCACCCTAAATGATATAAGTATATTAAACCCAGAATTCTAAAAATATTTTTAGCACCACGCCTTACTACGTGTTTGGATTAACACGTCTATATACTAATAACATTAATGTGTTAGGGATTAGGAAGGTTATATTTAGAGGAAATACACTCGCACTTGCATAGAGGGAGAGGGAAAACTCATTTAGGGGAAAACCACCCTCAGTGCACCCAACCGAGATTGAAACCCGATCTCCCCATCTTCGGCAGGTTAGTCTAATACAAGAGTAGCACGTTAGACCATGCGGCCATTGAAGCGGGTATAAAAAGGTTAATAATTTTAAAAGAAGTGGGTATGTGAGATGTATAAATCGTATTTGTATAATGAAGTCAATTTTTTTGCCTATATATATGTGTTATATAATTATTTTATATTTTTTTGGGGTGTCTTTCTAAAAGCACCTACAGCAAATTAATTATGAACACACTTAGCCCTAGCGACTAGACCTTAAGGATACTACATGAGAGAGCAATGAGAATAACTGCATACGTCTATAAATACCGGATCATTTATTAAGGGGATTGATACTTTTTAATGTTTTCATCAAATTGTAGGCGAAAGTTCTTACCAATTAAAAAGTTTAAGTTCAAAGTTTTTCAAATGTGTGATAACTTAACTAAACAAACAAACAATTCCACATTATCTTAAAAATGTTCTGTCGTGACACTGTCAAAACATAACTTTATTTGATATAAGAAGGCTAGATTTAGATTTCTAACCTTTAGATTTAATCTCAAAAGTACAACTTTTCGCGTAAAGCGTCGTTGAATTATTATTTTTGTTTAAGTTAAACATCTTAACTCGTCAGTGACCTGCTGATAATTTTCACCTACATTTTGTCGAAAACCATATTAAAAATATCAAACAACTTCTAAAATAATCTGGGATTTCTAAACGTCTCCAACACGTATCAGTCAGTATTCTATCACGTAGTACCCTTAACTAATTGTTTCACGGGGCCAACATGTTGACATGAAGTAGGTGGCCTGGCGGTCTAGAGGTAAGGTACAGTAGCCCCATGGCTTCTTTGGTGCTGACTGAAAGCTCTCAGCTGACAGCTGATGACTTTTAAAAGCTATCAGACTAAATTATGTATCCCTACTCCGAACCATATGATCTGCAAAAAACATGTGTTTAGCAGCTGTCACTTCTGACAGTCAAAATCTAAGTATATACCTAAATGTTGACTGTCAGAAGTCAGCTGTGAACTGTCAGTCAGCACCAAAGAAGCCATGGGGCTACTGTAATCAGACTTTTGTGCTGGGGTTCCGGGGTTCAATCCTCGATCCCGGCACAGATTTATCTGATTGCCAAACCCTTTATTCACCTCTGACAAGACGTGTATTAGTCACAACTTGTGAATGTATTGAATGCCAGGCCTCCCCACCGTGGTTCGGATCCCACGTTAAACTGTAGGTCCTCCATTTCATCTCACAATCACCCTACCATTACANTGCCAGGCCTCCCCACCGTGGTTCGGATCCCACGTTAAACTGTAGGTGCTCCATTTCATCTCACAATCACCCTGCCATTACAAATTTAGCATAAGTGCGTATAACCCGGACGGGTAGTAAGACGCGGCGCTAATAATAATAATAATAATAAACATGAAGTAAACGTCTTCAACCGCATCACCCAGGTATCGAAAAGTTCACCGTATAGCTACGCCCACCTCCCTCCCTTCCCATTCCCTCTTGACCAAAATAAATTATAAGTCTCGTCTTCTGATATGGAGGGCTTTAGTAACCCCTTTTTGGAAAGAAGTGACAAAGAAGTTCACTATAAGCGAGAGGATTTTTTTTAAAACTGTTTTATGTGGGCACCCAAAATATAGGTCAAACCCGCCTAGCCTGGTTGGCCTACGACAGGAAGAACTGGGTTTGAATCCCAGTCGAATGTATTGAGTGTGGTTTTTCCCAAATGTTTCTTCAACTCTCATTTTGTGTAAGTGCTAGAACAGGTGTGTACCCTAAATTCTTACTTCTCTCTCTCTCGCTCTACCTCATTAGGGTAAATGTGTGTACAGCCCGGACATTGTGTTAAAAAAACTGATGCAAACATAGAATGAATCTAAAGAAATAGTCGGCAACTGGTCAATAGAAATTCTACGTCGATCGTGTAAGTACCTATATAGTCAATAAGAGTCCATTTTTTTTAGTCTTTTAAGCTCGCAAATACTGTGTAACAAAAACTTTTAAATAATATTTGAGTGTGAACAAAATTACCTTGAACAGGCATAGTCGGGTAATGTTATAAGAAGTTTTAGTAAATTAAGTATAAACATGTACATTTTATTTCTATTTTTGTCTCTAAAGGTGGAGACATAATTATTTGAGAAAAGATTGGATTTAAGGTGGGGTGCAAGGGGACGCGAGAAAAGAACAGTGCTTTTGCAGTTTTTATGTCAAGAACATTTATATTTTTTTGGCTAAAATAAATAAAATATAGCTCCAGTACAAACATAGAATTTAATTCTCTTCTCGTGGTGATATCAACAGCTCCTGAATATCTGTCATGAGTATAGCGGCATTAGACGAGAAACTTTATAAATGAAGAGAAAAAGTTGTCATTAAATTACAGGACAACCTTGACAGATATTCAATAAATTTTGAGGTCACCGTGTGAAGAAAATTAATTTCTATGCTTGTACTGGAGCAATATATTTTTTTTACAGAAAAACTGCAAAAACACTGGTTTTTTCTCGGATATCCTTCTAGTCCACCTTAAGGAGTAAACATAAAATGTATAGAGCAAAAAAAAAATATGGTGAAGAAACGAGAGGTGATCGCGGGACATTTGATAAGTTTGTAAGTCGATTGTGGGACAAAAAGGTTGCCGACCTCTGATCTAAAGGGAAGTACAGCCTGAGATTCGAAACCAGACAGGTTGAGAAGAAGTGTTTGGTTCACGCGTGTGGTAAGTGACGATCCATGTGAACTATGTCTTGTCCTCGGTGAGCAGCCCAGCCCGTGTGTGTGTGTGTGTGTTTGGTGAGAATCCACGTGTCAGCGAAACATGTGCGACGTCTTCAAACCAGACGACACGGGATGTTTGTTGGGTGCCGACTTTAAGGTGGGAGTGTAGTTAGTGTACACCAGAAAAAGCCAATGTTTTTGGTAAAAAAAAAAGATCAAATAATCCTCCAGTAAAAACAGAGTTTAATTTTTTTTACATAGTGATATCAACATTTCTAGAATATCTGTCAAGGATGTCCTAGAATTTAATAATAACTTTTCCTCTTCATCTAAAAAGTCTTGTCATCTAATACTGCTATGCTCATGATAGATATTCAACAATTGTTGATATAAACATTTGAAAAATATTTAACTCTATGTTTTTTAAACTACTTCTTTATTCAAGTAGCTCCTCATTTGTCCTCATGAGGCTGAGTTTGGACCCGTTACAGACACACTGATTCATAGAAAGATTCTGGAAGCACAGGGTATCGAACCCGGGACCTCTGGACCAGTAGCCAAAAGTTTTGACCACAGATGTGGTCATCAAATAATTAGTAATTAAAAATTGTTATCACTATTGAAAAAAAAAGTTTGTATTTTCTAAAAGTTCCTTCATACCAAAATCCAAATGTAACAAATTAAGGATACAAGGGAAAAAAGGGTAAAATCACACTACATACAATTTTCCAGGCCAATTACTTTTATATTTCAAACTCCATAAGGACACCTGAAAATACCTTTTTAAATTGATTTAAATATTACAGAGACCTCTTTTAACCATAATACAAAGTTTATTAGAAAGGGCTCATGATTGTCTAACAGTATTAGTTAAAATAGGACTTTCCATTTTCCCCTTCTATTATAATTCTTGTCATTAAATATTAATCACAACTTGTGAATGAGTGGAACGCCGGGCCTCCACCGTGGTTTGGATCCCACGTTAAACTGTAGGTCCTCTATTTCATCTCACAATCACCCAACCATTGCACATTAGCGTGAGTATAGCCCAAACGGGTAGTAAGACGCAGTGCTAATAATAATAATCTTGTAATTGAAGTGAATTGTGCGTAATGACTTTTTGATCACTCTGTATGTAATTTACTATTAAACTGTCATGTTAATTATTGGATATCACAAATAACATTTGAGTCACTTAAAATAGATAAACCTAGTAAAATAACTTTACATGGCTGCATACGTACTTGATTAAGTATTATTTATTTAACGTCGTAAGTTAAAATCTTAGTAATAACGCAAGATTTTTTTATCAAGTTAACCATTCACGATAGTTTCAAAGTAGACAAATTCAACAAGCCATAGTAAGACAGAGAAAGTGTATTTAATCTCGTTAGTGGCATAGTTATTGATACATGCATAGAAGCACAGAATGTTAATTTTGACTTCATTCCCCTATGTATTTACAGTTTGCACTAATACAAAATTTGCTCTCGTAAATAGGGTGTGAAGTCATCAGTACAATGAGCTTATATTTACCATTCTTTACCATGTGGTTTAGTTGATCGTAAATATACTTGCAAACAAGTGTAATCCGCTTTAAATTAATGAAGGCAAGTTCTTTATCAGCATATTATTTCAACAAAGTCAACTTTTTGTGTTCAAATTAACTTAAATTTTAAAATATTCACCTGTACATAAAATTAGTTTACTTCATCAAGTTTAGTAGATTGCACAGCAAAACACCATAACAGTAATTTGGTAATCCCATAGGATTAACCTTTTTTTTTAATAGAAAAGCTCTATTTTACAATATGAGATATCCAAGTTCCATTTTCAATTATTACATTTAACTATTTCTATGTGGAAATATTATTAGAATAGAAAATCAAATATTTATTTTTAAATGTTTGTACCAATGTACCATGAAAATTAATTTTAATTCTACCCAAATGTGTTATTAAACTTAAAACAATTAAATTTGATATAAGAATTGGTTTAGATCGTTTGTTTACATTTGTGTAGGTTGCATATCTGTAAGTACCACTGTTCATGAATGTAACTAATGACATAGAAAAATATATTTTTTGTTTGTAATCACGCTCTGCTACCAATATGATCATCCCTAATAGCTCGTTTTAACATAATAGTAGTGTAATGTTCGCAATTAATTTTTTTTAAACCTACCCTGCGTTGTTCAGATGTAATATTTTTCAGATTCTAGGGGTTAGAGAATCGGAGTAAATGCATACCCACACAAACGTGAAGAGGTGAATGGTAAATCATGTGGTAAACCATCAAAAGTGCACACGGCCGAGATTCAAACCTCGAAATCCCCACTCTCTGCAACCTGGTATGTTACTAGACAGGTGCCTTAAATCACGTGACCACCGATGCGGGTAAAATTAAAGCTCAAAATTATTTTTCTTAAAAAAAAACAAAAGAGAGATAGGAAGATAGACTTGATATAGAGAACAAGTGATCTTGATCTGTTCTGCATATGTAATTAGCAATTATCATTATCACTAAGTCACCCGCATAAGTAGTCGAGGAGACTAAGGCATCACACTCACAATAGCTAATGACGGGGAGATCGGGATTCGAATTACATTTGGGTGTACTGAAGGTATTTTTTACTAATTGGTTTCCCGCCTTTCCTCCACTCAAATGTGGGTGCATTTCCTCTCAGTTATACCTTTCTAACCTCTGCTTCATTAGCGAATTCAAATATGTGCGTAGACTCCGAACTTATAGCGAGACGTGGGGTCTAATAGCCAAGGGGCAGTAAAAATTAACGTAAGATGCTTTAGAATCAATTTCACAACCGAAGAAATAAGAGAATTTTGAATTGTAAGTCAAGTTGATAGTATCGAAAGTGGACTAAAATCGTCGCGTAAATATACGGTTTTAAATTCATTTTAAATTATTTAATGTGCACTTTCTTAACAGACTGATTATATCAGTACACGACTTATAAACTAACTTATATCTAGAATAGACACAACATCCAGCCCCCAGCTGTTAATTCATCAGCAATGATAAATTTTTCGACCTTGTCAGAAATCGAAGCAGGCACCCTTAACTCAAAAGACAGACCCGATACCAACTGAGATAGGGTGTGAGATCATATTTTAACCGTTTGTAAAATACAATAAGATACAGATAAATATTTTTTCTGAATACCAAGCAATGGCATCCAAATAAAACCAAACGGTCGAGTTGAATGAAAATCTATCCTATGCATTTTAATCAAGAGCCCCCCCCCCCTTCCCATCCCTTGCACAAACCCCTCACCCCTTGTGGGCAAATTATTTGAACATGTTCAGCCCTAGGGCAGCTCTGGTTTAACGATATACATCGCTTTTAAATGAAAAACTAAAAATTCCTACCCCTCATCACTAATCACAAACATCCCCCTTTTAACCCTCTCTCTGCCAATTCAATGGGATAAAATTTCAACAAGGAAACACTCATCCTCAATTTGTTAATAGCATAAATTAAAAGTAAACCATCTCTTTTTTTTTTCTATACCTCTGTTTGGTTGTATCATAAACGAGACCCGCGAATTTTAAAACAGATGCATTTGAATACCAAATGTTATGACTCTTGCTCGCAATGTGAATTTTATTCCAATGTTGGTCTCAATGATCAACATGAATTGCTTCCTTTCAATTCGATGGTTTACATTTCTATGCAAATATCCCACCAACAAAAATTTCATCCCAGTGAAATGGAAAGTCAGGACCACAGTAGTTTCTTGAATGTTTTTTTAGGTGTGAAAAAGAATGCATTCAACCAAACTTGTTTCACCTGATTCAGTGGCCAAAGACCCTTCCTAATAAAAATGTACTATACATTAAAACATATTATTTTTAAAGGTTTAAATAATGAGGATTCCTTGAAAGCTGTTCATTATGAGAAAACAAATTCTAAAGTTTGCTCTTATTAAATAGAACAAAAGATTACTGACCTTGACATTCCGAATGCTTTTAAAAATCGTTTACAATAATAAGTAGCCCATGGGGGTCAAAGTTCTTTTTGCAAGGAGATGCAATTAATTTTTGCTTTGTTTCATCTCTGGGTGTAGTTTTGAGTTATTATGCAAATTGTTAACATATAATTAATTTGGCTGTTTCATTGTTATGTTTTAGCTAGATAAGAACGGATGATGAGTTTTATTATTATGTTATTGTTTCTTCAATCTCTCGGTCCAGTGAAGGTGAAGGTTATCAATGAATCACGATATGAATTTTTATTAGACCATGAAAAGGAATGCTCAGTGTAATACAAGAATTCACTTCACGAACAATGGTATTCATTATTAAAATTGGATCACAGAAAAGATTATTAAATAGACCATGACAATTCTCAATGGATCACAACAAAGATTAATAAATCGACAAAGACCAGAATTCACTAATGGCTCATAACAAGGAATCATCAAATGTATCACAGCAAAGATAATGTATCGTGACAAACAAGTTTAAATAACCACGATAGTAAATATTTAAATGAATTACAACTACTAAACTACTAACTAACGATTTATAATAAACAAATCTTAAAAACAACAATAAGAAATCTTCAAATGGATCACAACAAAGATAACTCATAGAACCATGAGAAATCTTCAAATGTATCACAGCAAAGATAATGCAATGGACCGTGACAAACAAATTTAAATAACCACGGTAGTAAATATTTTAATTAATTACAACTACTAAACTACTAACGGATTATAATAAACAAATCTTAATAACAAAGATAAGAAATCTTCAAATGGATCACAACAAAGATAATTCATAGAACCATGAGAAACATATTTCAATAAACATATATTGTCTTTTCAGCGTTCACTTCTAAACCTTTTCCCATACTAGTCTCTAATAAAATGTCTGCATTTATTGTCACACCTAGATAAATAATCTCATATAGGGTTTGGTAGTTAATTTTAAAATTAACATGTAATTTGGTTTAAGCCAATTTAATAAAAACACCTTCAGTGACCTGACCGAGATTCGAACCCCGATCTACCCGTCACGAACAATCCAGTCTAACATGAGAGTGACGCGTTAGATCATTTGACGGGGAAATATTAATTATATCTCTGAAATGGAAGATATAATTCATTCACACGTTGAACTACGTTTTTACTGGAGCAACATTTTATTTATTTTGGCCAAACAAATGCTTTGCTATAAAAACTGCATCAACACCGCCTTTATGCCGGGATCACAATCAACTTAGCTTTAACTTAACCTAGCATTCACTTAACTTAAGAAAACAGATGTGTGATCAAGATTCACGTAACTAAATGTAACAACTCGAGCCAAAATCTGCATTCTAGAGTATGTATTTTGATTTGTGATTTGTAATACTTTAATTGTTACGTTTTTATGATCAGTGAATGTTTACTGTTTTCTATCAATATAATAACCATTTATAATTCACATTTTTCGATAAATTTAGCTTTCCTAATTTAGTTTAATCTTAAAGCTACTTTGTCTTAATAATACCATGAGTTTTGAAATATATTTTGTATTATAGTTGGTCATAAAACCAACAAATGAATTACTAAATAGCCCTGTAGACGTCACTCGCATGTTTGAATGGCTAGATCCCGTGGTACCTTTTACTTATGGTAACTTTAACGTGGAGATCTTTCGACGTCAAATTACTATATGTCACTCTAGGTGAACGGAATGTTAAGTTAATCGTGATGGCTTCCATTTAAAAACACGAGGAGAATCTTTACATTATGATACGTTACTATACTATAGGGTTCGGCCAGACTGACAAGCGAGCGAGCGCGCAAGCGACTGGGTGGCCAGACTGGCGAGCGAGCGAGTGCGTGATTACTGATTAGCAAATAGCTCTCATTAGTTGTTGACAAGGAGGCTCCGAATCTTGGCTCAGTGAACTGAGGGTAGTTTTTGACAAGTGATTTATTGTTGTGGTTTTCTCATCCTCTCTCCACGCTAGTGGCGATTCTAATTGGTAAAGGCCTACTTTGATAATATTTAAGCGTTTTAACATATCAGTTTTACACACATATATATAGGTATGGTTTATGATCCTACCAATTAAATTAGGCCGTTAGTAGCAAGTGTGCTAAACCTATCGATATTTATAAAAATGTCAAAATGAGAAGTTTTCCTAGCACTCAATGAACCAACATACAATAATATTGCTTAGTGCCTGTAAACTAGACTGTACTGGGTCGAGCGCGCGCGCTTGAAAAATAGAACCAGTTCTATCTTTCAAGCGCGCGCGCTCAGTCGCTCGCTCGCTCCAGTATGGCCACCTCTCATTACAACCAATATGTTCTATTTTATATTTTAGTCGCTCGCCCAGTCTGGCCGTCCCCTAAGTGTAAGTCAACGTAAGATTAAGTTGACCGTGATCCCGACATTAGCTAGCGTTTCCTACACTCCTACCTTGATTACATAATGGGTATTGTATATCTAAATATTTATAAAATAACCATAATTTCACAGCATAGAGTATATTATTAGTTTGTTGGTAATAGCTGCTTTTAGTCTTGCAATTTAAATTAAATTACACAAATATTACCTCACTTCATTGTTGTTGTTATCAATAGTAATAATAATAGTTGTAGTATTAATAGTACTACAGTGTTTAGAGGCGCATCAACACAAAGGTTAATCACATCAATTTAAAACACACATAAATCAACGATGAATAATTAGTGTGTAATAAACAAAAAAAAGGCCAACCTAAACTAAATCGACGACCATAGGTCAACAAACAACATATTACATCGGCTAAAACGTTCACTGGAGATTTTTCTTTTTTTAAGATTTGCTTGGACAATAAAATATAACACACGATTTACCGTAATGGAGTCGGCGAGCAAAAATGTTTAAAGAGTCGACATCAAACTTGATTATTATCCAGGTGAATTCCTTTAATCTCGGGACTAAAAGTATTTTTAATATTCTCACATCACCATAGCTTAGAGTTTTAAAAAGTTACATCTACTTTCATACAGCCTGAATCGGATAAGAAGGAACTACCTTTTTGATAGTTATAAAATTTACTGAAACAATTTTAATATACTCATACGATAAAGTCATGTGATCTTAAACTTTTTTTTAGCACCGCCTCTTACTATCCGTTCGGGTTACACGCTTAGGTACTAATTACGCTAATGTGTTAGGAATTTGGAAGGTTGAATTTGAAGGAAGTGAGCCCGCATTTGCGTGAAGTGAGAGCGGAAAACAGTTTAGGAAAAAACCCTCCCAGTTCACCCGATTGAGGCTAGAGCCTCGATCTCCCCGTCCTCAGCAGTCTAGCTCAGCTCGACATAGCGCGTTAGCTAACTACGCCTCCGAGGCAGGTGAATGTCTAACAGATGGAAACACTAACTTAATTTTAGTTAAAATTAGACTTAACTTATTTTTTCCCTGTACCGTTCATTTAGTTTTTATATGCTCCTCACTCGCACTGGTGGGAACGCAGATGAAAGCGTTCAGTATCGTCTGTTCTGGTTTGCCGATAAATGGGAGATTTGGGTTCAAATCACTGTAGGGTATGTTGAGGGATTTGTTTTTTCTGTTTCTCATTTTACCTTCAAGAAAATGAGGGAACCACTCTAGATTCTATCTCACTCATCCTTAACCAATCGATATATTTGATTTTTTTAAGCATCGTGTTTTACCACCATTTCTGGTTTTACACTTCTGTATTAATTACGCTAATGTTTTAGGGATGAGTAAGGTTGTATTTAAATGAAGTGTACTCTCATTTACATGGAAGAAGAATGAAAAAAAAAAAAACAATTTAGTGAATACCACCCTCAAAACACCCGACCGGGATTTGAACCCTGATCTCTGCGTCATCGCCAGTCTAGTCTATTGAAAGAGTGACGCCTTAGATTAGACCATGCGACCACCGAAGTGGATATTAAAAATTGGAACGATTTATTACCTTGATTCTCGGTATTTTAACAAACTGTTTTCATTAAAAAAAATCAATAAAGCCTACGCCAATAATGTGCCCAAAATTTTCAAATTCCAAAAATATTCATGGGGGAAACCACAATTAAAAAAAAAAAAAATTGACAGCAATTTTCTAGAGTTCTACCGAGCTAAATTTATGTTTTGTATATATTTTTAAAGCATTTACTTTGAGAATCATCATATGAAAGCTTACACATGATCAAAAGCAAAGCTGCCATTTAAGAAAATTATTCCCAAAATTCTAGTGAAAGGATTAAATGCTATTTTTTTTATTTGGAAGCTTGAATATTGAATAGAACATGGATATATAAATTTTAGATAACTTTAGTTTACATTTCTAAGACATAAGGTTTACAGTTAAGAGCTAAAATTGTAAGAGTGACCCATAATGTGTCAATGGGCAAGCAATTTAGTGTAAATATTTGTATAGCCCGGACGGGTAGTATGCCTATGACGAGGTGCACAAAACAAATTTTAGACCCCAATCCTTTCCTAGATAAGTGTTGGTGCAACTGTTTTAACTAATCCTTTAGCCATGTTCAGTAATTAGATGAGATAATTAGGACTACGACTGTTTCTGCCGACATTAATAGTACTGTCCGTTCAAAATAAACATCTACGTTGTCATTCTCACAATAGATTGTCTACCTACGACGGGGAGATAGCGGTTTTAATACTGGTTGGGTGTATTGAGGATGGTTTTTTTCCAAACGGTTTTCCACTCTCCCTCTATGACAAATGCAGGTACACTTACTGTCAATTCAACCTTCCACAGCCCTAATAATACATTAGCGTAATTAGAACATATACATATAACCCGAACGGGTAATAAGACGCGATGCTAAAACGTTAAAAAAAATAGAATTATTAAATAATTATTTTAAAGGGTAAGTAATTTGAGGATAACTTGGATAAAATTCAGTCACACACGCATGGAAAGAGGATGGGAACATACAATGTGAAGAATCCCACCCTTAGTGCATTCGTCTGAGATTCAAACCTCAAACTTACCGTAACTGGTAATTTAATATATCGCTCTGAACAAGGGATCTTCAACTCACGGCCTATTGGTAACATTTATTTGCGGCCCATTTGGCTCATGAAAAATATAAAATTATTTCAGGAGAAAAGATTACAAATACAAATCCTATATATTTTACATAGTCAACTAATAAATTAATACGTATTTTACTTTATTTTATAAACTATTTTCGCTTTTTGCGCGAAGAAAAGTATTGCGTTTTTATACAAATGTACTTTGAATCGGCAAGTTACAACTATTATAGACAAAGACAAATCTAGCTACCTCCCGCTATGAAAGATCTAAAAACAGGACAAAACAAGAGAGCATACTTCACGATAAATCTTAATTCCTAATATGAATATAGGTCCGTATCCGTATGTCTGTAGTCCGTACTTCGTAGTCCTCGGCCTCAATAAATTTTAATCGTGATTACATAGTTCATATCCGTAATCACGTGATCGTTCCAACCAATGAGATAGAGACTTCGTCCAATTGAAAACTTCAAAAGAAAATCGTCTTCAGCTAGGTATGAGCGCCAATCAGTCAGCTGATCAATAAACGAAACTAAAAAAAGTTGAGAAAACTTCCAGTATATACTTAAAATGTAGTACAATCACAATAAATATATTTATAACACGATTTTAACTATCAAACTTGAAATAAATTTGAAAATACAAAACAAATGTAGGTATTAGTATACTGAATGTAAACAAAGCAAGCACTTTTAATATTATTTTCGTGCTTCCTTTATGTATTTGTGGGTTTTGATCTTTAACAAGAATATAACCAATCACAAAATAAAATATAATTATAAACAAGTTGTTTTGGTGTTTAAGATGGATCCTAAAGCGCATGCGCATATTTACTTGGCTTTGCTCGGTAGTCCGTATAAACTAGTCCGTAGAAAGTTAAAGTTGAGCAACTTCTACGGAGTACGGACTTACGGATAAAGATCAATCTAATACTGTGGCATCGATTTCTTACGGACCACGGACCTACGGATACGAAGTCAGTGTCAGGCCTATTGTTCGTACAGTATTGCGGCCTGCGAGCCAACAAGAGAAACTTCTCTTTGATATAAAAATGTGTAAGACCCCTGCTCTAAAGCCATGTAGCCACCGGTGCGGGTGGCTACTTTTTTTTTTNGCTTATATTTAATCCTCTCAAGCCAAAATAGCTATCAATGTTTATAAAACTCTTCCAATTAACTAAAGCAAACGTATATCACAAAAAGAAAGAGATTAAAGAGATTTAACCACTAAAACAAGTATAGAGAACCTTTATACATTTCAATGAGTCCTGAATATAGAATGAAGTGGGGGATTTGAAGGGCAAGAAGGGGGAACAAAGCTAATTATACATCAAAAAGCACAAGATCAATATGGGTCAGCCCAAAAGGTTTGACATTACATTTGTTATAGAGGGAATCGCATAATTTAAATCCCTTCCGGTCCAACGATCTTTGTACGTTTGAGCTCTATTCTAATGGATTAAAAAAAATAGAAAAAAACAACAAAATGGAATGAGTGACCATTGAACCAAAGAGTAACTGGATGACAGAGATCGGTTAATGAAACGGCTGATTGCCTGGGTGAATTACCTGCCGTGTGATTGATAAAATAGGATGAAGCTACTTTCGATATTTATATCTATTAGAAGAACAGAGCCAAATTTGCCAATTTTTTATATATTTTTTAGCATCACGTCTTACTATCTGTTTAGGTTAGACATACACTAGTTTCTCAATATAAAATTCCCTGGGTTTTTTCTCCGGGTTTTCAAGAAGAGATTCCCATTTTTACAGACAATTTAAAGAATGAAATATAGATTAATGAGATTTCATTTTTCATCAAATTTACTAGTGAGAAATTATGTAATTGGTGTTTAGATAGGAAGGTCTATAAGCGTTGAAGAGGTGAAATATACATTAACTTTGAAACTCAAATTTTCAGAAAGTAGGTAGGGTGGATAAAACGTTTACTCAAATCAACATGCTTACATCTAAGTTAGATTATTATTCTAGGTTACAGTTAAGGGGTGACAAAAGGGAACAATGTATTAAGGTCCGTATTTTACGGTTTTTATGCTGAAATAAATACATATTTTGTTTTAATTTTCTGCAAATAATCATTTCAACAGGCTATACAATGCTTATAACTTTTTTTTAAATTGACGCAATACTGTATTTTATTTTGTTCAAAAGTAATTTTGTTATAAAAATGAAATAAAATAAGGACTTTAGATGGCGTTCCTTTCCATCTCACCTTAAATGCTTCAAATTATTAATTCCCTTGGCCCTGTCGAGTGCAAGTATAAAACCTATTTTGTGGGATGGTAGGCGGGAGGGTGAAAGGCGTGGCATGGCTTCACAACTGACCAAAGTATCCTTCCGCACCAACAAGAACAGATGGATCACGGAAACCGTAGAGTATTTATGTTATAAAAATGAAATAAAATAAGGACTTTAGATGGCGTTCCTTTCCATCTCACCTTAAATTTTCAAATTCTTAAGGTCCTTGGCCTGGTCGAGTGCAAGTCTAAAACCTATTTTGTGGGATGGTGGGTGGGAGGGTTAAAGGCGTGGCGTGGCTTCACAACCAACCAAAGTATCCTTCCGCACCAAAAATAACAGATGGATCACGGAAATCGTAGATGGCGATAGCTACCGGACAGATCTTGCGGAAAAATCATACGTTTGAAAATACCAGTTTTCTCGAGAACGAGTGAAATTTTTATGTTAATATTTTCAACACCTCTTCTAAGATAATGTATCGATGTGTATTAATTGTTACATTTCCTTATTTTTTTGCTATGAAGCCAGCAGTATTCCATTTAAAAATGTCGATTTTATCGAAATTTGATCACTGTTAAAATTATAGAGGAGGTTTGTATATAAAAAGTATATCTTAATCAACATGCTTCTATTCTTGAACAAACCGTTTCCGAAAATAAAATGGTAAAACAATATATAAATTCTTGAAGATAACCGTTTGTTCCCATGGCTCTGCATTTCCACGCCAAATGAAAAGGGCCAATCATCTTAAATTGCAGTATTTTTTATATGATTCAAAATACCCTGTGTTATTCCTGTTTTTTCTACATATAAAAAATCCTGTTTTCCTCTCCCGTTTTTCCAGTTGCGTGGAAACCTTAAGAGAAACCTAAAATATTGAATGTTCTACGAGAAATACGACTGTAGGTATTGTGAATATTCTTTTTCCCTGAAACGTAGTTTTTTTCAATTTCTTTTTAGGCATATATTGGCAAGGTTTCTTAAAACATTAAGTTATTTCATTAATACGTTTAAAACTAATCTTTTCAATGACTTAATCTAGGATTTGAAATGTAGTAGAGTAATTGCACCCACATTCACATTAGCGTTAAGAAAGGATGGGTAAACCACAGTAATAAATCATATTTGGAACCCCACTGTTAGAATCTTGGACTTCCTGTAATTTGCAGTTCAGTCTATTTATTGCGAGTCTAACCTGCGCCGGTGATCACGCGGGGGAAAAGGCGTCAATCTCGTTTTATCTGGTTGTCTGGGGTCGGGAGAGGCCTGGGCTCAAATCTCAGCTGGTATTTCTATATTTTTTTCCCCCAAATGGTTTTCCAGTTTCCTCCCGTACATGTTTACAACCCCACATCCTCTAAATTCTACCGTCTTCATCCTTATCCTGTTAGAGCAAATATAATGCGGATATCCTGGACGGGGATTAGTACACGTAACACCAAAAAGAGACTACGTGACACCACGCAACCAACCGGTGCAGGAAGCACATTACTCTACTGGTTTACCTAAACCTCTACTCTGGGTTGACGAACGAGGTTTCCTGATATTAGCTCAAGGGGTGCTCCTGGCTATGACACGTGTATTTTAACTCCCTGGTCACGTGTTCACAGGGCAAACCAATCCATTTCAAGCTTGACTTGCACCGGGAGGTTGCTTGCCTAGTGCTCACACCGATATACCCTTATTAGAATATAAGGTCAACAGAGAGGGGTGAAGTGTGATTGGTTGCATGGATAGTGTAGCGGAGTTTGACCTGGGGGGGTTAGGTTTCAATCCTCGATCCGAGGCGCTTAGGGGGCTGTGGGAAGGGTATTTACCTCCCATTTTTATGGTTCGCTATCCTATCTAAAGGAGAATAATAAGCCCCTCCCCCTCTTCATACTTGAATATTATTGTTATTATTATAATAATTATTATTACTATTATATTAGCACCCCGTCTTACTACCCGTTCGGGTTGTACGCACTTACGCTAATGTGTAATGGTAGGGTGATTGTGAGATAAATGGAGGACCTACCTTTAACGTGGAATCCGAACCACGATGAAGGCCTGGCATTCCCACACATTCACAAGTTGTGATTTAATACACGTCTTGTCAGAGGTGAAGGAAGGGTGTGGAAATCAGATAAATCTGTGCCGGGACCGAGGATTGAACCTCGGACCCCCAGCACAGAAGTCCGACATCTTACCCTTAGACCACCAGGTCACCTCTTTGTATTGAAGAATTTTATATTAATTATATCTGGGAGGATTGGTTGGTTACCCCAGTGCAGGCATGTTAGTCTGGTGTCTGACCCTTGAGGTCAGAATTAAGGTCGGTTTTGGTCTTTGACGCACCTGGTTTTGGCTAAGTTGGTTTGTATGTCATTTGCTGATATAAGCTGTGTGCTTAGAAAATGAACGCAAAAGATTCCACCCAAAAGAAAGACTTTTTTAATATAATAATTAGTCGTGTAATTTATAATTACAGTCATGTCACCGAGGATAGGGAGATCGGGTTTTGAATCCCGGTCGGGTGTAGGGCCTACTGGGGAGTGGTTTTCTACTCTCCCTTCGCGTAAATTCAGATACACAGCAAATGTAGGCGGGTAGTAAAACGCAGTGCTAAAAAAAAATTGTCAGCTCACAACAGACTGGATTACGGTCAACGTGGAGGTCAAGGTTCGAGTCTCGGCTGCGTGCAGAGATCGTGATTTCCACATGTGGTTTATCACTTTGGTTTGACCATCCTCCCTCCACGCTACTGCGGGTTAAATTCTTTTAAGACTACCCTCCTCACCCCTATCACTTAGACTAACCAGCCCTTGTGTTGAATGAGCTAATGTTTGTACTTTTTTCCTCTGTCATCGCATCTAACTTCCTGTTCCGGGTTATAGCATTAGCTTGTTGGGGCTGAGGGAGGTTAAATTTGTAATAAGTGCCGGAGGGAGGTAAAATTTTTAATAAGTGCCGGAGGGAGGTAAAATTTTTAATAAGTGCCGGAGGGAGGTAACATTTTTAATAAGTGCCGGAGGGAGGTAAGATTTTTAATAAGTGCCGGAGGAAGGTTAAATTTTTAATAAGTACTGGAGGGATGTTAAATTTTAAGTGCTGGAGGGATATTAAATTTTTAATAAGTGCCGGAGGGATGTTAAATTTTTAATAAGTGCCGGAGGGAGGTAAGATTTTTAATAAGTGCCGGAAGGAGGTTAAATTTTTAATAAGTGCTGGAGGGAGCGGAGAAAAATCTCTCAGTACACCCAACAGGATTTCGAACTTTAACTTCTTTGTTATCAGCAGTTCAATCTATTGATAGAGTGACGTCTTAAACTATTCGTCCACCGAAATGAGTATATACTATTTTAAAAAATCCACTAGGTATGTAACAGACTTGCTTGTTGAAAGATAATTAAGTGTGATAATTTTTAGAATATTTATCTGTAAAATGTTTTCCAAAATTGTTTCAAAAATAATAATATCCAAATCAAGACTTTTTTTTTCGTTGGCGGCGAACCTAGCCTATTAACCCCGCATCAAAATTACCCTTGATTTATTTTCTTAAGAGCAAGCTTCAAAATTATATGAAAGGAAACTCGCTTCTGTGGTCACGTGATCTAATTTCTAAGCCCAAGACATCACTCGGGCTATACATGCTATTTCCCATGACGTGAAGACTGGAGTTCGAATCTGGACCGGATGTACTGAGGGTGATTGTTTTCTAAATGGTTTCCCACTCTGCCTCTTCGGAATTGAGGTTGTGTTTCCTCTTAATTCAACTTTTCTAATCCCTATCCCAATACTGTGGATATGTAGATATCCTGAACGGATGGTAAGACACGGGTGCACACACAAACATATTTTTTTTATTTATCACCACGTCTTACTATCTGTTTGGATTATACTCGTATATAATAATAAGGCTAATGAGGTGGGGATGAGGAAGTAAATAATTAAGAGTCAATCCATCCGTATTTGAGTGGAGGGAGAGTGGGGAAACCATTTCAGGAAAAATTCGCCATCTGTAGACACGATTGGGATTCGAAACCCAATCTCCCCGTCTTCAGTAGACCTGTCTAACACGAGAGTGATGCCTTAAGAGACCATTCGGCAACTGAAGTGGGCAAAGAAAGAATCAAAACAAAGTATTGCCCGGACGCCAAAATACCAGCAGACAATTCCCGAGCTGATCGTACGTTCATAAACTTTAGATAAAAGTGTCTAACTGTACTCTTCATTTTCCCTGTAAGGCAGCAAACTTAACTTTGCATTATTCCAATATGGCTCATATTTTAATATAATACCATAATGTAATCCGTCAAGGTAAGACTGCTACCTTTGAGGGTGTACATAGCCCTGAGATCACAAAACGTGGCCCTTGATTTGAAACTCTCTAATGTAGCAACAACAACAAAAAACCACACACAATAAAGATAGCAGTAGCCACCAATCCTCCACCCTAGCATCCCGTATCCACCCCTCCCCTTTTTCTTTCATTACAAACATCAGCTTCCATTATGAGCCGCGTCCTACGACAGTAAACTAAACCCTTATAAGGGGGCGGCCAGACTGGGTGAGCGACTAAAATATAAAACATTGGTTGTAATGAGAGGTGGCCAGACTGGAGCGAGCGCGCTTGAAAGATAGAACTGGTTCATCTGTGCCGGGACCAAGGTTTGAACCCCGGACCCTCAGCACAGAAGTCTGACACCTTACCCCTAGACCACCAGGTCACCTCTTTGTATTAAAGAATTTTATATTAATTATATCTGGGAGGATCGGTTGGTTACCCCAGACTGGTGTCTAACCCTTGAGGTCAGAATTAAGGTCGGTTTCGGTCTTTAACGTACCTGGTTTTGGCTAAGTTGGTTTGTATGTCATTTGCTGATATAATCTGTGTGTTTAGAAAATGAACGTAAAAGATTCTACTCAAAATAATTTTTTTAAATATGATAATCAATGGTGTAATTTATAGCTACAGTCATGCCACCTAGGATGGGGAGATCGGGTTTGGAATCCCGGTCGGGCCTACTAGGAGTGGTTTTTCCTAAACGGTTTTCTACTCTCCCTTAACGTAAATTCAGATACACTGCAACTGTATGCGGGTAGTAAGACGTAGTGCTTAAAAAAAAACTAGTCAGCTCACAACAGATTGGATTACTGTCCACGTAGAGGTCAAGGTTCGAGTCTCGGCTACGTGCACAGGACGTGATTTTCCAAAAGTGGTTTATCACTCTGGTTTGACACCCCTCTTTCCACACTACTGCGGGTTAAATTCTTTTAAGACTACCCTCCTCATCCCTATCACTTAGACTAACCAGCCTTGTGTTGAATGAGCTAATGTTTGTAATTTTTTTTCTCTGTCATCGCATCTAACTTCCTGTTCCGGGCTATAACATTAGTTTGTTGGGGCTGAGAGAGGTTAAATTTGTAATAAGTGCTGGAGGGAGGTTAAGTTTTTAATTAATAAGTGCTGGAGGGAGTGGAGAAAAACCTCTCAGTACACTGAGCCAAGATTCGGAGACTCCTCGTCAACAATTATCGAGAGCTATTTGCTAATCACGCGCTCGCTCGCCAGTCTGGCCACCCAGTCGCTTGCGCGCTCGCTCGCACGCTTGTCAAATCGATAGGTTTAGCACACTTGCTACTAACGGCCTAATTTAATTGGTAAGATCATAAACCATACATATATGTATATATATGTATAAAACTGATATGTTAAAATACTTCAATATTATAAAAGTAGGTCTTTACAAATAAGAATCGCCATTAGCGTGGAGAGAGGATGAGAAAACCACAATAATAGCCTAAATCACTTGTTAAAACCACCCTCAGTTCACTGAACCAAGATTCGGAGCCTCCTCGTCAACAACTAAAGATAGCTATTTGCTAATCACGCGCTCGCTCGCACGCTCGCCAGTCTGGCCACCCAGTCGCTTGCGCGCTCACTCGCGCGCTCGCTCGCACGCTTGTCAGTCTGGCCGAACCCTAAGTGGGATAAATATGCTTTGTTATCATAGTTGTCCAAATATACCGGTGCAGAGTTGAAAATTTGCATAAGTAGGTTTATTTTTATCATCATAGTTATTATTTTGCATTTTATACTTTTGACAACAAAATTTTTGAAGACTTCAATAAAAAAAATAATCCTGGTTTTATATAGTACAGTCAGATTTTTCACAGGAAGACAGCTAGAAAAGTTACTAGCTCTACTTTCATGTATTCATACGTCAAGTCGTGTAATCTTAAAATGTTACTAATGATAGATGTTATCAATACCTATAAAATAACACTCGTATGGACAGAGTCAGTAATGAATGGGCGCTGAAGGAGTGCGGTTTGAAGGGGAAGCCAATAGGTCAACGTGAAAGAAGCGTCTCACGTTGGTTTGGGCTTGCTGAAGGGATGAGTGTGGATCGAATGACGGATCAAATATATGAAGGTAGAGAGTGTAACTCAAAAGGAAGGGGTAGGCCATGTTATATGTGGTTAAATGTGGTAGACTAATGTGTGAAAAAGAGAAACATTAAGAGTTTTAAGAATAAAATATGTATGACTCAGTGTATGGATGTTGTTGAAACGAAGGGAGTATGCAAGGATAGGGAAGTGTGGAGAAAGTTAGTGAGGATGTATTAAGTACGGAGTTATTTCTTTAGCTACATGCACAGTTTCTTGCCTACCCCGTAAAGGAACTGCGCGATTAGGTATGTATGGAATAATACAGTGAAACAATATCAATATTGAGCACAAAAAAAGTTTGTATTTTTTTAAACTGTTCCTCCTATGAAAATTGGACTCATTAGAATAAGGACAAATGAATAAAAACAAATGGAAAATGTGCGAGTAAAATCATTAACACCCACAGTGCCCCTAGGCTAGGATTCAAACCCCGATCCATCGACCAATAACGTATAGGTACAGTATGGGATTTAACGGTATATACCGCTAAGCCATTGATGCAGGTTTTTGCTATTATTATTGTTAATAGGAGTAGGGATGGGACACTAAAATCCCTCCATTCCTTAAGGATATTCGAGATTCGTGGATTCAAGAACATTTCGGATTCGAGACTAAAAAAAATATTTTTAAAGCTCTAATACGGTTTATTTGTGGCTCAGAATCAATTATAATTACAGAAGGGGCCTCCATATCCAAGGGTAATACGTTCCTAGATCCACAGCGTTTAGTACAGAAATATTTTATCACGTGATGTTCAAGGAACATAAATAAATATGGTAAAATTTAATTGATAAATTATTCACAGTAAGACATTACCAACATTAAATAAAGTAACAATAACATGTACTGTATACTACAGTTTACTAAATATTTTATTTTGCATTCTTCTTGTTGAGAGGATCACTGATGATGATGAAAGATAATTATGATGATTATTATAATGACGGGCCTATGGTAGCACTATGCCCACGATGAGGAGATGAAGTGGGGTATTGTGTAGGCATTGTGACTTATAACATTTATTCTTTTAATTAAAAATAAATAAAATTGGGACAGCGGTAAACCATGGATACCGAATAAGCGGATACGGCGGCCCTACTGTATAAAATGAATCTAACAACCAGGCCCCAGACCAGTAAATTATTAAACATTTAACTGAATGTATGAATGTTATATAACGAATGGATTATAAGAAAGAATGTTAACATTTATTCACTATTTGTATTTTCTGTTATCTATTGTATTTATATTTCATCTTATGTTAAGAATTCTCTATAAGATTCAGATTCGTATTTGAGATTCGTGATTCGTAGAATAGTGGATTCAACCCAACTCCAATTGTTGGTATGTTTTATTAATGTTTTTATTTATTTATTGTCACCTTATTACCCGTTCAAGTTACACGTATATGACGCTAATGTGTTAAGGATATGTAAGATTAAATTTAGAGGAAGGGTACCCACATTTGAGTGGAGTTAGTGTGGAGAACCGTTTAGAGAAAAAAACTCACCACTAAGCCCAGGATTCAAACCCCAATATCCTTGTCGTTGATGGTCTAATCTGACGACTGAAGCGGGTATTATAATTAATATAAAACCATTTAAGATGCACATTTATTTACACACGAATTACAAGCTAAGAATAGTGATACTATTAAGGGGGCCCTCTGCTATAGAAAGATTATCCATATACAGTAGAATTTATTTAATTCTAAATCCACGGGATATCTAAAAAAAATATCGAAATATCCAAAATTCGAATTAACCATTTTTATAAATATCCAGGCAGTTGGTACACAATAAATCAATAATATCAAAATACGCTACATATAAACACACATATTTTATCATTTTATATGTTATATAAAACTAACATGCAGTCTATACCTACATAAAAAAAAAGCAAGAAAATTTAAACACCAAACATAAAAACTTGGAAAAAAAACATATACAAATTGCAGACTTAAATCAGTTTTTGTTATCACGCTTTAAAAAAATTAGCTATCTTGGTTTGTTGTAATTTGCTTATCTTGAGACAATAAATAAAATCTTCAAGTTCACTGATTGCATTAAAAAATGTTGTCGTTTTTACGTCTGATTGGGATTCAGTGAATCTTTTTAAGTTTAACATCATTCTAAATACGTCAGAAACGGATGGTATTGGTTATTCTGCTTGGATGTCTGTGCTGACTTCATCAGTGGTTTCTTGGATATTTTTGTTCCTTACTTCTTCATGAATCTACCCATCCGCAGCGTTCCGCCATCGTTAATTTAGGTTAGAAATGAGTAGAATATCAAAAGAATTAACGAAGTATAGGCTTCGAATTATCCAACTATTTCCTTCTAAAATTAGAACTAAATGTTATTTTTTATCATGGATATAAATAGGAACTCGCTGGGGGCGCCGCTCCCAAACCCCCAGTGAGTTTTCTTTGCAAGTGGATGTAAACTAATGTAATTCCAGAGCCGTTTTTTGATAGGTCTTACCGTTTAGCCCATAAGAGACCTCCAAAGAAAGGTCCGCACCGACTTTAAAGTTGCTCCACCAGTTTGAATTATTTTTTTCGGGGGTTTAAAATTAAATTAATGTCAGTGAGTGAGTCAGCCATGTGGCTTTATACTAGTATAATAAAATATAATAATTTCATAAGAAATCAAGGTGGTTTCGAACTTATCCAATTTTTTGAGTTAACCAATGTCGAATTTTCCAAATCCTACTGTTCCACACTATATCTTATAGAAAAGGCGAATCTGAAGGTTCAAAAGCTCCAAAACAATCATTATCTTATAATTAGAATAACATTTCTAGCTGTCCTGTGGCCATTTCTCTGAAAGATTGTTCTATTTTTGGCACTTGTACTATTAATGCAGGTATACGTGGACAATTTCAAAACGCAATAAACAAATAAAGTGCTAGTTTTACGACGGAATTACCCACAAGAGACTAAATAGTGAAAACCCGCGGGCCATAAAACACATTTACGCGCCAATTTCACATAATGCTACCAATTAATATAAAATATATGTATTTATTGAGATAAAAAGGTTGTGTCAAATTCTATTGGGTAATAATTTGAGATAGATATTATTTTAATTGAGGTGTTAAATGTGGACTTTCTAAAAACACACATAGATTAATAGACCAGCACAATACTAATAAAATAACTAAACCAAGGCCAGCTTCAGTGGCCGCATAATCTAAGGCGTCACTCTCGCAGTAGACTAGACTGCCGATGACAGAGTGATCGGGGTTTGAATCACGGTCGGGTGAATTTAGTGTGTTGATTTCCTAAAGGTTTTTTTTACTATACCTCCACACAATTGCGGATGCACTTCCTCTAAATGCAACCTTCTTTATCCCGTACACGTTAGCGTAATGACCACTCACAGCCTGGAAACATGAGCGCTATTCAAAAGAGAAAAAAGCCGATTACAAGCCACGGAAATGAAATTTTCTCCGCACCATGATGGTAAAGACTAAGTTAGACCAAATAATAAATTATGTTATACGAACATTGACTAAATTTAAAGAACCCTTATGTTAAAAAAAAAATATTGCCAGATCAAAGATGAAATGGTTCGGGCATGTGAGGAGGATGGAGATTGGAAGAGTGGCGAGGAATTGGATGGAGGAAGTAGTAGGAGGAAGACCGAGTGGAAGATGGATAGACGCTGTAAAGGAAGACATCCAGAAGAGGGGCGAATGAAGGGCCAAAAATGATGAAGAAATGTATCTAGATAGAAAGAAATGGAAGAAACTCACAAATTGAACCCGGATCACTGGGACAACATATTGATAATGATGATGATGATGATAATGATTAGGTCGTGCAGTAACAAGCGGAGCTAAAAAAAACAAGGACACATAATACTACTCACGAGATATTTGTACTTAAATATATACAAATTGGATATCAGGGCGAACCAGTACGCAAATAATAATTATCCTTACCAGCACCACTTGGATTCAAACCAGGGCCCATTGAGAGCTTAGGTTCTTTGTCAGTCGATATCAACTGAAACAAGGGCAGGGGATTTTTAATAAATAAACTTAAAGTTTGTAAAATGTTATTATTTTCTCTCGACACCTCGGAGATAAAGTATTGTGATAGTAAAAAAATTCGAACTCAAGATTTTGATAAATGTTGACGTTTCATGATCTCCTGAAACAAAAAAAAGTGGTTTTCACGATGTCGTCTGTCTGTACCTGGATCTATAGCCGAAAATATTCTACAGATCAGACTAAAACATGGTATCTAGGGCGTTCATAAGGTCTCCCCGAGGGGTTTTTGGAATTATATGTCTAACCCTAAATTTAACTAAGGGCAAAAATAAATTTTTTTTAAATCTAAATTCGCTCTACCGCTAACGATTTTGATTAAATTTTATGCCTATACATTGTTTATTAAATATAAACAAGATGTCAATTCTCATTTTTTCATGAAAATTACTTTGAAGGTACTTTACACACGAAGAAAATTTTCCAATTTTTTCGTCATCTCTCCGCAACTATTTATTTGAGATAAGAAATATCTTATCATTGTAAAATTGTACTACTATTAAAGATAAAAATCTTTTAATTGAAATATATTTTTATAAAACCAAGAGGCCCCTAGTTTCTTAGATATAATCAAAAATATATACTTTTTAAATCAGCTCTTTAAAAATAAATTGTATTCTTATGCTCTTTGGTCTACAAAGATATCGCTCTTTTCTCACTTTTTCTGTAACAGTGTTCCTAGGCTATAATACCATACACTTTAGAATAAATAATTAACAGTGTATATTGTTTAAATGATCTTTAGTGTAACGTTTCTACAACAATGTGTACACCTATTTTTGTTTCACAAATCTTATGAGTTATTAGTAAATTTCTATTTTAAGATAAAGGCGAGTGAAATTCTTTGCGGTTGCACTGTACCATCTATTTTTTAAATAAAATTGTGAGATAATTTAGTAAACCACACCTTAGCACACCCGGTCGGGTCTCGAACCCCAACATCCCTCACAATGGTGACCCAGACAGGAAGAAACTGATACCTTTGTCCACGTGCTTACCGATGCGAGTTAATTGCATTGTTAATTGAAGTAACGATTCAATGCCTTCCCTCCGGAAGTAATTACGACGAGAATTAAAGCGATGATATTCGATAAATTCCATAGCTAGAATTTTTAAAAAAGCTCGTTAAGAATCAAAATGTTTCTTTTGCTAGGAGCATATTCAGAGCTCAAAATAAACTTATCTAACTTAGTAACTAAATAAATGGCACGGTGCACCGCACAGACTTTCTCCCGCTTTTATCTTAAAATATATATTAATTATTAAAAACTCATAAGATTTGTGAAACTAAATAAAAGGTATATATCTTGTTGTAGAAACACTACAGCAAATATCATAAATTAACAAATATACATTGTTACTTACTTACTCTATGGCATTAGGAATTAGCAATACTGTTACAGGTGACCTGGTGGTCTAGGGGTAAGGTGTCAGACTTCTGTGCTGAGGGTCCGGGGTTCAAACCTTGGTCCCGGCACAGATTTATCTGATTGCCAAATCCTTCCTTCACCTCTGACAAGACGTGTATTAATCACAACTTGTGAATGTGAGGAATGCCAGGCCTCTACCGTGGTTCGGATTCCACGTTAAACTGTAGGTCCTCCATTTCATCTCACCATCACCCTACCATTACACATTAGCTTAAGTGCGTATAAACCGAACAAAGAGCATAAAAATCAAATTCATTTTCAAATACCTGAATTAAAAAGTATATATATATTTGCTTATAGCTCAGCAATGATTGGTTTTATAAAAATATATTTCAACTAAAAGATTTTTAATATTACTACAACTTTACGATGATAGGTTATTTCGTATCTCAAATAGTTGATCATAAGGGCCAAGATGAAAATTGAAAATAATGAAGGGACGCCGTTAAAAAAAAAGAAGAAGTCAGCATCACAAGTAAAATAAATCAATTTAAAAATCCTTGTTATTAAAATATGAAAATTAATTACAAGTTTAATAATTTTCGTTTCAATTTGTTTCAAGAAATATAGGCTAGCCTATTATCTCCAGATATATTTTAAGAGTGTAAGTAGGCTTTCACACGTGACGGTTTTTCGCCGTCGCCGTGGACGGCGCACGCCGTGAATAAATACGGCGCTCACCGTGAGGCAAACGGCGCAAGCCACCTATACCAATGGCGTGCCGTACCTTGTTGAAATTTTCTCCAATCTGCCACCTCAATTTTCTAGTTCTGCTCCAGTGTGCTAACATGGACCAAGGGAAGAAGTTTTTTTTGTAGACTTGCTATAGTCTATTTACCAAACAAAAAACGTCAGCAAAGACCACAAAAGTGTTAGGTACATCCTTTAAATATTCATAGACTTACAGATGGCGTGTTTGCCAACATTTTCCATACACTATCGTCCAACGTATCCAATTCTGGGTTCATTTCAGCACAAACTTCCATCCAGGCTGATATTGACACAGTCCAAGATTTTTAGTCCTCCAAGCAGGGGCGGTTTAAGGGCCGTGCGAACCGGGCGGCTGCCCGGGGCGCTAGCTTGAGGGGGCGCCAAACAGAGCTAGACCTAACCTAACGTAACCTGGGCATGATATAAAAATAGTCCCCGAACCTAACGTAGCTTGGGCGTGATATGAATATAATTCCCAAACCTAACGTAATCTGGGCGTCATAGTGGAGTTGCTAAGCATAACAATCGTTCAATGTTTGATACCAACATGAAATTTCACATATTAGTATAATTTTATGATGAGTAAAATATAATTTAGTGACACCCTTAAAAAGTTATTTTAATTTTTCAATCTTGAAAAAATGTCACCATAAAACTTTTTTGTGTGTTTGCAATTTTAAAGTAGACCGTTAATAATGTCTAGGTGTTTGTTAAACTTATAATGAAAAAAAAATAGAGGAGAACAATGTCTACAAAACAGGTTCTTATCATTATATTTGTAATTCTAACAGTTTTTGTACAATCTTGAAGTGAAACGTTTAGCGTATAGTTAACAATTGTGGAGTTTTCTTTCAGATTATTTTCCTATAACACCCAGGCACGTTAGGTTTGGGAATTATTTTCATATTTTCATAGAGTAATCCCCATGCGAAACGTGATAGCTGGCAGCTAGCATACGACTTAAAGAACGGTTAAAATAAAAACAAAATAAAAAATAAAATTGTTTTTTGTGAACGTTTTGACCGCCAAAGTGACAACGAATCAACATGGTTTTGAGAATGGCTTCATGAGGAGCTTTTACTAGCTGTCAGTTAACACCACTCGTATGGTGAGTTGACTATATTATCCACCGGTTATATAGGGGGGCGCCACAAAGCAATCCCGGCCGGGCACGAAGTTTACCTCGGGCCGCCCCTGCCTCTAAGCTCTGTCTCAAAGCACTGGACTCAATTCCACTGGTGCAATTAATGGCTCAACATCGATTTCGAAAGTTCCGGAAGCCATAGCGTCTACTCATTACAACGAACAATGTGGGGCTGAAGCTAGTCCACCGTGCGGACCGACGGCGAAACACCGTCGCGTGTGAAGAGATGAATTAGACGCAATGAATCTCGACCATTTCAGCGCTGTGGCCGTCCCTAGGTCGAGATACAGCCGTGGCTACCACGGCGGCCGTTCACGACATTCTCGTCGTACCATCACGTGTGAAAGCTCTTATTTAAACTTGTGTACCTCTATAATCACGGCGCCACGCCATCCACGGCGACGGCGAACGACCGTCACGTGTGAAAACTGCCCAAGCAAGGCCTTAAATCTAGTATCAAGGTCACTTTCGTATTTGATGACAAGCGCGCTTCCGTAAGACGTTATCTCTAGGGTGTTTGTTACTTTTCAAAAGAAAAAAACAACTGTTCACACATTTATGTGCTGAAAAGCATTTCACGTATATGTAGCGAAATATTAACAGCTTTTGGGAATCGAACTCAAGAGAATTAAGGAGTACAAATTCGGTACACCAACCTCTACTTACCCGCTTCGGTAACTAGCATGCTCTAACGCGCTACTCTAGTGTTAGACTAGACTTCCGTTAACGGAGAGATCGGGGTTTTAATCTCGGTCGGGTGCACCAAAGTTGTTTTTCTTAAAAAAATGCACTCCTAGTCCATACAAATGCGGGTAAACTTCCTCTAAATTAAAGCCTTTCTAATGCTTAATACATTAGTGTAATTAGTACATAGCCCACTTCGGTGGCCGCGCGGTCTAGCACGCTACTCTCACAGAAGACTAGACTGCCATTGACGGGGAGATTGAGGTTATAATCACGATTGGGTTTACTGAGGTTGTTTCCCTCCAAATGGTTTTCCACTCTCCTTCCAGGAAAATGCAGGTACACTTTATATAAATATAACCTTCCTCATCCCTAAAACCATCAACGTAAATTAGTACATAAGCGTATAACCCGAACGGGTAGTAAGACGAGGTGGTTTAAAAAAAAACACTCCATTTTCAAAATTTTCCAAAGTACCGTCTCAATTTCCAAATAGCAAATTGTGTACATTTCCAATTTTCATAATAAGAATTTGGGCACATTGTATATTGGGACTTAAAAAGGCCCGTGGGCCTCACAGAATCATGGATCAGGTCACAAGTCTGACACGTCTGCCTTAGACTATGCGGCCACTGAAGCAAGTTGAGGCTTTTTTTCATATCACCCGCGCCAAACGTCTTGCCCCCATAATTTTCATTACCTTGACTTTCCACAAGACGTATTTCACATCTAGTGGGCCTTTTTTTAAATGCGAATAGACTTGCCGCTGTTCGCTTCTTGTCAACCCAACACAAAATTGCTTTTCCTTATAGCAATTTTATTTTTTGACGTATAAATCACGCTTCAGTTATTTTACTTTCAATGTAATAACTATTTCTACGAAAAGCGGAACGAGCTATTTGCGGGGAAAATATACTTTATAATATGAATGAAGAGAATTTAGTATGTCATCATCAATTCAACTAACCGATAAATATATTTTTTTAATTTTCCTTTTAGAACCACGTCATTACTACCTGTTATACGCATATGTAGGCCTAATAGTTATTCTAATTTTACAAAGATTTTTTGTGGTGGGAACGTGTAAAACACTTTAGATAAAAACTCTAGTATACTCGATCGGGATTCGAATCCTAATCTTTGGCCACAAGAAAACATGTTTGATTTTCTAAAAGATCCTTTCTACCAGAACCTTACCCTACGAAGTTTACTTGTACCTGTCTCAGTGGTGTAAATAGCTAACGCGCTAGTTTCATGTTGAGCTAGACTGTCGAGGACAGGAAGATCGAGGTTCGAATCTCGCTCAGGTGGACTGAGCGTGGTTTTTACTAAATGGTTTTCCACTCTCCCTCTACGCAAATGTGGGTTCACTTTCTTTCTGTTCAACATTCCCAATTTTTAACTCATTAGCGTAATTAGTACCTAAGCATATAATCCTAACGGGTAGTAAGACGCGGTACTAAGTATTATTAAGTTTACTTGTGACACCGAAATACTTTACATACCTCGCATTTTTAATTACATTAGATCATTTTTAAATAAATGAATTAAAAATTAACTCTGTTTTTAGTTTGGTGTCAATTAAATTGTGAGATTCAAGTTATACAAAGTTATGGGAAAATAATTCATAGACTTCTACAGATTTTTTTTAAAATAATTGTTTCTAAACTATTCTTAAACGAATTCTTACCCGTAAAACAAGTTTACAGTTTTATTTGTCATGTATATAACACTCCCCAGATATAAATTTTAAACAAAACTGTTAGAGACATTTTTTAAAATTTTAATATTAAAAAAAAAATCACTCGACAGTAAACTACCCTTAATTTGAGGCCGACTCGACCGAGATTCAAAATTCGATCTCCCTGTCCTTGGCAGATTGGCTCAACACGAAGATTGCGTGCTAGCCAACTAAGCCCCCGTGGTGGGTTTATAATAATTAAATCATAATTAAATCAAGGACGCGGGGCTAAGGTCAAGCTCGTTTTGTTTGACGGTGATAAGGTCAGGATTCAAATTCTGACCAAGGGTACCGGAGGTGATTTTTCCTAAAATGTTTCCCCTTTCTAGCTTCACACAAATAATTACATTTTCTCAAAACTGTACCTACCTCAGAAGTGTAATTAAATGCGAATAGCCCTGGTGGGTAGTGAGATTAAGTGAAAATTGTAATTTAAAAACTAGGATACGAAGGCATGTTGGTTTTCAAGGGGTAGCAACGGTCTCAAAGACAAACGTTGGGCTCAACCCTTGCGAAAGATTGGAAACCGGTAGTTCAGGGGTTACAACTTAAGGTGGGAATGTAAGGAATGCGAGAAAAGGCCAGTATGTTTGCAGTTTGTATATCAAAACATTTTTTGGGTTAAAGTAAATAACATGTCTCTTCAATAAAAATATAAGAGTTGAATTTTATTCACATGTTTATATCAACAGTTGTTGAATATCTGTCATGAGTACAGCAGAATTAGATGACATGATTTTTAAATGAAGAGAAAAAGTTATCATTAAATTCCAGAACACTCTTGACAAATATTCAACAACTGTGGATATCACCATGTGAAGAAAATTAAACTCTATGTTTTTAGTGGTGAATTATATGATTTATTTTGACAAAAAAAAAAGTTTTGCTATAAAAACTGCAACAACACTGCCTTTTATTACGTTACCTACATCCTCCCCTTAACAGCCCTTGAGTTGAACGTACTAAATGAGAAGATTTTTTTTAATGTACAAATAAACTGTTAGAATCTACAGTATGTGAAAACAGTTTTATCTTTCTCTCTTTCAAGTTTTTCCCCTTTGAAAACATCGCTACACCAGTAAATATTCTAACTAATCGATGCTTAAATTCTGCCCTGATCCCTCCTAACCGGTAGTCAAGCTCCCTGGCTACGCCACTGCGCCTCGCACTGGTGGTCACGCGATATGTCTGTCAAGTTCATTTAGCCTAGTTTGCCCGTGATGGAGAGGTCTGTGTTCGAATAATGAACGAGTGTATCGAGGCTGATTCTCCCTCCACCCCTTTACCTAAATGGTTTTTACACCCCCCTCTTCAAGCCAACGAGGAAGGGGGATGGTGGAGGTTACATTTACACTAAATTCTACTTTATTCCGCGCCATTTGCTATACATATTAAAACCCAAAGCTGTGGGGGGGAAAAAACTCCACCGCAGGCAGGCCTTTCGCCCACGGAGCTACTCAATTGCGATTGGACTGGTTAGAGATTGAAGTAATTAACTGGTCGGTTACTGGTTTTTAGTTATGTTTCGCACACGCTGATACGCAAAAGTGACGGAATTTTAATCAGTTTCGTACCATCTAATTGCAATCACCTTCTTCTAGCTTCTGGAATATTTAATAATTATTTATATTATATCTAGTGACTTAAGTGCCTGGAAGATTTGTTTCCCTATTATTATTATTATTATTATTATTATTATTATTATTATTATTATTGTGAAGTGCTAACGGCTCGTTAGCACGTATACTAAAAATACCTAATATACATGATTATCACTTTAAATGCAAGAACTAATAAAGTCTAATAATGTGTGGCAGATATAAACTCACTGTGACATCATATTGCTGGAAAAGCCCGTACTTGAGGAAAATTTCCCAGCTGACTGATCGACACGACTTAAACAAGCTACAACAAACGAACATCTTACATCTGGGTCGGACGTTGAAGAAGTGATGACTGGCTTTCTTGTGGCATACTCAGCAGCCGGGCGCCAGCGCTAGTTGTCATTTGGTTTATTTTTAGGAAATTACCACCCCCTTCTTCCCTTGTAAAAGTCCCTTCCCGAATACGTCAGTCCATCATGTATAAAACAGCCATACCTCGCTTCACTTTTTGTATTATAATATATCGATTCGTCGGAGGAACAACTTGGACGCAAACCTACATCGGCGGACTAAGCAACTGGTGATTACGATATGTGAGGCGTCGGTCTCTCCTCGCCACGTCTGAGATAGTGAGTATTTGGGCTTAGTAATCGTCGTTAGAGTCTTTGTGCTCTGTTTTACTATGTCCTTATGATATACTTTTTTATGTCAGAGTTTCTGACTTGTTTTTCTATGCCCATATAGCATTGTTTTGAATGTTAAAGTCTTAGTGCTCCTTTTTTACTGTATCCATATGACATAGTTTTGTATGTCAGAGTTTTTAACTTGTTTTTATATGACTAGGCCTATTATATGTTAGAGTTAGTGGTCTATTTTACTATGTTCATATGACATAGTTTTGAATGTCAGAGTTTCTGACTTGTTTGCCTATGCCCATAAGGGCACAATGATGAGATTTATAGTCTATTTATCTAGGTCCATATGAGTTGGTTTTGTATGTCAGTGTTTTTGACTTCGTTTTCTAAGTCCATAAGACATAGTGCTAAATACTAGGGAAATGTCTTGACACCCTAAACTGTAAGGCCATGCTTTGGCTAACTTAATGCTTAGGATCACATAATGGTGAAAATCAGGTTATCTAATGCTTTGTTCAATGACCTAATTAGGTCTGTGACTGATACCAGTTTCTAATATTTCTAATGGTGTACCTTTTTACGATGCGCAACCTGTGGGAGCACTAATAGTTCATAGTAGTGGCTCGCGGGGTATAGTTTATGGTCTCCGGCCCCCTTCAGGCGCCATTTGAATTAGTAAAATATGTTTATTGTTTGCACTAGTTATAGTGTGCCCTAGAATGGGTGAAAGTATAACTATACTATTGAATGTCCAGGCAGTACTAATTAGGAATAGACCAGCCATAGTATCTTAACAGCCTAGATCCCTGGTAGCTCACCATTTACTATTTGTAAACTGATAGTTCCTCTTCTAGGAGCTTAACCTTAGTGTTTCGTTACTTACTATGAAGTTAACTTATGCTAGCTAGCTTATTTAACTACAAATATTGTAACTCCTTAAACGAGGACCTTCTAGAGTTAGGTATTGTCAACTATTATTATTTTATAGGCTTTGTAGGTAAAAGTCTA
>CABFWB010002156.1:102455-120694 GCA_902151455.1 Timema bartmani
TTCTATCAAACTATATAAAATAAAAATAAAATTTCCACTTCTTAAAAAACTTGAAATTTCCCATTAATTAGTGAAATGTTTTCTAAAATTTTATACTCTTAATATATTCATACGTCAGATCGTGTTTTCTGCAGTAGTAGGCAGTAGTATTTGTGTGTGTGTTTGTTTGTTTGTTTGTGTGCGATACCCAGCCAAATCTACGGCACGCAGAGATCTGAAATTTTTAACATAGGTGGACGGAAGGGGGTCTGAATGCACCTTGAAGCCGGATTTTTAAATTTTTAACTAACTTTTTAACTAGGCTATTTCTAACAAATTTTTGAAGAAAATATTGCTAATCTGATAATTAAATTCTCATGGCAGATCGGGCACCATGAGGGGGGAAGAGAGGGCTTATATAATTCTTATACCACAGTGGGTCGCCGTGCAGGATTGCTAGTTTAAATTAAAATAGTCGACCTTGGTGAGCTTGGGGTAAAGTGTTCGTCTCAGTATCCGATGTTAGTGGGCTCAAACCCAGGTCAACGTATTTTCCTTGAGCGACAAAAATTCGTAGCACAACTTCCTTCGGAGGAGAAGTAAAGCTGTCTGTCTGATGTCAATTGTGGCATATAAAAGCAACCTGGAATATATGTTAATGTACCTTTCCTGCAAAATTGATAAACCCTTTAGCTCTCGCTCAGAGAACTTTAATGTGGAAGGTAACGGGGAACCACCACTTTTCCTGAACTCCCCTAATACAATGTATTTATACCAGATGGTGTAGGCAGCACCAACCATCCGAATGCCTAGTGCATGCTAAATTCCGTATGAATCGAAATCACATCAATCAAACCTTTGGGTTGTTGACTTAAAAATATACTAATAGTGAAGTAACATGTCATCAATGGAACAGCAAAACAATATGTTTATATTTTCTAAAAGATCATTTTTACCAAAATCCTACTATATACACGGATACCACCAAAGAAAACAAAGGCGCGCCCAGACTACTTTAACAACATTTTGATTTACACGAATAGCCTAGATACTGATTTACTTGAAAGATAGCTTTCCTTCCCAAATCAAACAAGTTATATTGAGATAGCACAAAAGTAAAGATAAAGTCAATAAAATAAATATTTATTCTACTAAAGCGAGTACTTACCAATTTACCACATGAATGTGTAGCAATATTTCTGGGTGGTTTAAAATACCCATCGGAAACCATTTCATTAAAGAAGCTAGCTTACGTGTAATTTCTAAACACATATATCATATAGAGAAAACAACTTGAAAACTAAATTAACCTAATAAAGTACAACTGGCCTTATGAAAACATTTATAAAGCCTACATAATTTACTAAATGGAGAGCGGGACGAGTCTATAAACAAATAGTAAATATATGTGTCACCATCCCCTGGGATTGAACCAGGTACTTTGAATACTTCATTTATTTAATCACGTGTTTAAGGCGCTAGAATAGTCGAGCAGAAATTCATAGACGCCAGAGACGAAGTGGGTTTGAAACGTTACTGTGTAGAACTGTCCGGCAGTAGAAGAACAGAGGAGTAATAAAATACAAATGAAGATACAATATGTGTTGTGACCCCACTTGATTAAATTACATCATACTATTCACAAATATCCACTCTACGCTCCTATACGAATTGCCTTTCTTTTCCCGAGCATTTGGGTCGAAATGTGTGGATATTTGTGAGTGGAAAAATTCAATTTTTAAATTATGTTTACAAGTCTATGTAACATGTACATAGTCATAGAAAATAGTTTTGTCTTAGTCCTAGTAAACCATAAATTTGTGTATTATTACCGGTTTTATCAATATTTAACATTAGCACAACATCTGATTGGCAATATCTATGCTACTCGCCTCGGTGGCGTAGTTGGCCAACGCGCTAGTCGTGTTGAACTTGACTGCTGAGGACGGAGAGATTGAGGTTCGAATCTTGGTCGGGTGAATTGGGGGTGGTTTTTCCTAAATGGTTTTCCACTCTCCCTCCACTCAAATGCGGGTTCACTTCCTCTATATTCAACCCTTCCCAATTCCTAACTCATTAGCGTAATTAGTACTTAAGCGTATAACCCGAACAGGTAGTAAGACGCGGTGCTAAATAAATAAATAAATATCTATGCTTCCTAGCAGACCCCTTAACGCCACAGTTTTGAATGACTTAATTGATGCTGTAGGGGTGTTGGGTGTTGAGGGTGTATTTAAAGAAAGTGCACCAACATTAACGTGAAAATGAGATGGGGGAAACCAAAGTGATAAAACAAGTGGGAAAAACCACCCTCAGTGCACCCGGCCGGGATTCGAACTACAACCTCCATCATCGGAAATCCAGTATATTGTGGGTATATATATATATATATATACCCACAATATACATGTATATATATATGAATATATATATGTATACACTTGTGATTTGTTACTTTTACCCTTTAGCGATGGGAAAGAGTAAGAATAATATTTAGTTCTAGGCATGGAAGGTCAAACAAATAGTTGTTTTTTAGCATAGCGTCTTACTACCCATTCTTCTTATATTCGTAATATGTCCTTGTTAGGCTAACGTGTTAATAAAAACCCGGGACGTTGAATTTAGATGAAGTGTGCCCACATTTGCATGGAGGGAGAGTAAAAATTGTTTAAAGAGAAAAAAACCATCTCCGGTGTGTCTTGAAGGGTCATAGCAGGTGTACCGTGAGAGTTTAGGGTAAGTTCTAAAATAAGTGGGATTATATTGAGGAATGAATATAAATCTTTTTAAATCCATGAGCAAAATGTTTTTTTTTAATAACACAAATTTTAGAATTTTAACTTTTGAACGTTTTGAATACAATATAAATACTAGATTTTTAAATGATAAAATGTATTCTTAAAAAGACTGGTGGTGTGCCTTGACAGTTTTATCGCCTTGTACAGTGTGCCTTGACAGTTTTATCACCTTGTACAGTGTGCCTTGAGTTGAAAAAGGTTTAAAATCGCTGCCTTAGACTATTAAACCACCGAAACGTGTACGAAGATATTGTTTTATTATTACGTGGGAGGTCAGGGTTCAGCACAATCTAGGGTATTTAATGTATATTTTTAGCAATAGGGGGACCTACAGTAACCCGTTTCGGTTGCCGCGTGATCTAACGCGTTACTCTCGTAGACTAGACTTGCGATGACAAGAAGATCAAGGTTCGAATCTAGGTCGTGTATACTGAAATTTTTTCCCAAAACAGTTTTTCACTCTCCCTCCACATAAATGTGGGTACAATTCCTCTAAATATAACCTTCCTAATACCAGCTTAATTAGTACATAGGCGTATAACTCGAACGGTTAGTAAGACGTGGTGCTAAAAGAAACCTACTGTAAAGTCTCGATTGTTCCAAGGTTCTGTATAATTCGAGGCAGGAATGCGCCCAGCACACATATTCTTACAGTAGCGCCGATATGAGTAATAGGCTAGCGGTGATTCAGGAGGAAATGATGTAGAAAACTTTATATGTCTTGTGTGGCAACTTCCTGGTCGTGAAGATTCTGTTAAAACGGAAAACTAAAGAAATTATGAATACAATATTTAAATACACGTACAGTAGCCCGATGGCTTCTTTGGTACTGACTGACAGCTTACAGCTCTGAAAAGTTACCAGACCAAATTATGTATCCCTACGCCGAACCATATGATCTGCAAAACATGTGTTTAGCAGCTGTCACTTCTGACAGTCAAAATTTAGGTACATACCTAAATGTTGACTGTCATAAGTCAGCTGTGAGCTGTCAGTCAGCACCAAAGAAGCCATGGGGATACTTTAGTTATTTTAATTTGACCCATTTATTTACGCGTATTTCGAGTTTTTGATGGTTCGAAATTTGCCTGGTCTTATTCATCTCGAACTATCGAGAATAGGGCCTACTATACTTGGTATTCCGTTTTCCCCTGATGTTAGCCAATACTAATACTTGTCCATGAAAATAAACACAGTGGTGGCTTGGGGGATTAAGGGATTAGTTTCTAAACACAAGGAAAAGTTGTCAGTGTTTGGGACTTCCCTAAAGGCAGACTTTGCACACCTCTTAGTCCACATCATTGGTTTTCCCAGTCTATGATGGCTTTTTTTTAACCAACCCTGGCAAAAATAACGAAGCCGGTTGGCTAGCGTTTACAAATATTTCACAAAATACGAAACACAAATGCAAACCTTATCTGGACTTATTTGATATAATAATTACTTGAACGGGGAAAAAAAATCTACTGCAGTATTTTGAAAACAAAATAATCAAATAGAGAAATTAAATTAGACCAAATAAATTTACTCTAATAAAGTATTAAACAATGAGTTTAACCAGTCTAAATATTTAAATGTATATTAGACAATCATGTCCAAGAAGGTGTGAACATTTTTTAAATGGTAAAATAAAAACAATGACATAGCGAGTTAAATTGTCTCGTTAACAACCACATCAAAGAAGCTAGTATTTGTAATTAAAATCTGTAATTTCTTCCAAATCCTCGTACGACGTTGCGGTAAACGTGTAAAAAAAGAGGGCATGTGTAAAACGTGAACAAAACTTGTGCAGAGGGGAGGGAACAAAAATAGTGGACACGTGAAAAAAACGAATACACACTTGAAGAGAATGCGCACGTGAACAAAACTAATGCACACGTGAACAAAACTAATGCGCACGTGAACAAAACTAATGCGCACGTGAACAAAACTAATGCGCACGTGAACAAAACTAAAGCACACGTGAACAAAACTAATGCGCACGTGAACAAAACTAATGCGCACGTAAACAAAACTAATGCACACGTGAACAAAACTAGTGAATATAGAAATTAAAAAAAGTTATACCCAATTTTCTAACATATGGACATATCCGACCGCTAGAAAAAGTTACCATATCTACTCTCACGTATTCATACGTCAAGTCAAGAAACATACAACTGTTACTTTGGATAGCCATAGTCAATACCTATAAAAACACTAATAATAAACTATTATATTGAGAGTAGCCATTTTGTTTGGAATATTTATAAATGTTTTGAAATGAAATTTAATCAAAATCATTAGAACCTAATTTGAGAATAATTGATTTTTTCTCTTTTTTCCCCTTCAGTAAACTACCATTAATTTTAGGGTTAGATATCCAATTCCAAAAACCCCTCGGAGCAACCCTATGAAAACCTTAGATACCAAGTTTTAGCCAGATCGGTAAAATAGTTTAGGCTCTAGTTGGAGGTACAGACAGACGGAAATTCAAAAACCACTTTTTCGGATTCGGGGGGGTTCATGAAACGTCGAGATTCATCTAACTCTCGAGTTCGATTTTTTTGACGATCACAATACTTTCTCTACCTGTAAGATAGCGATAAAGTTAAAAAAAAAAGTGAGAAAAAAGTTGTAAAGAATACACACAGCAGATTTATTCTACCTCTTAGTTTCTAGACAATGCCAGCCCAACTCGAGCATACAATTCATTAATGAGGAGGCTCCAGTTACGTGAGCTGTGCTAACAATCCTGTCGCGCCTCCGCCTAGTCCCGGGTTCACGAACTCCGTGAAGAAACGACTTCCGTCCACACTGGGCCACACAATGTCTGGCTGGCCGCGATGCATTTTTATTCGCAACACGCCGACTTTTTCCTCCTCCACACTTCGTCCATACGGGGGCTACCCGCATTTTATTTCCACTGGTCGGATAATGGATAGGGGAAGTGAATTCCTGTGGAAATGTACCTTTATTTGCGTGGAGGAATAATGGAATAAACATAAGATCATTATTATTATTAGTATTATTATTATTATTATTATTATTATTATTATTATTATTAGCACCGCGTCTTACTACCCGTTCGGGTTATACGCACTTACGCTAATGTGTGAGGTGAAATGGAGGACCTACAGTTTAACGTGGAATCCGAACCACGGTGGAGACCTGGCATTCCTCACATTCACAAGTTTTGATTAATACACGTCTTTTCAGAGGTGAAGGAAGGGGTTTGGTAATTCCGGGACCGAGGATTGAACCCCAGACCCCAAGCACAGAAGTCTTGACACCTTACCCCTAGACCGCCAGGTCTTGGCACCGCGTCTTACTGCCCGTTCGGGTTATACGCTTAAGTACTAATTACGCTAATGGGTTAGGAATTGGGAAGGTTGAATTTAGAGGGAGTGAACCCATATTTGCGTGGAGAGCGTAAAACCATTTAGGAAAAAACCACACCCCAGTTCACCCGACCGAGATTCGAACCTCGATCTTCCCCATCCTGGGCAGTCTGGCTCAACACGAAACTGGCGCGTTAGCTAACTACGCCACCGAGGCGGGTGGAAATTATGTTGTTTATTTAAACTTTATTTTACTTAAAGAAGAATTTAATGATAGAGAAAAATATTCTTACTGGAGGACATTACTACGAACCACCGCAAGTAGCTATTCACCTTCCCTCCCCCTCTTTCTCTCTCTCTCTCTCACACACACACACCTCCCAAAATAAATGTATTGTGTTTTATTGATTTCGTATCGAGCCAAAACCGTGGTGGATTGAATTTGTTGTAAGATTGAAAGTTAAATAAATAAAGGTGGAAAGTGTTTTATGTTCATCTGAATAAACACTGTTGTAGTTAACAGTGTAAGCAAACAATAACAGTAGATGTAGAGCTCAACTCGTGTTTTCAAGGTTTGGCAATATTTCCAGTTGCCGGGAAAACCTTCCCGTCATAATCGCTTTCCTTGGGAATATTTATGTGGGAATATTCCCAGATATCCGGCACTTATTGAGAAGAGAACAATAATTTTACTATAAGAATACAAATACATTTTTTTTGCTGACAAAGTTGATAATTTACTGTATTATTTGTGTGTTGCGTTTGGGTTACACGAATATGTACTAATTACGCTAATGTGTTAGGGATGAGAAAGGTCGAATTTAGAGGAAATGTACCCGCATTTGCTTGGAGAAAGAGTGGAAAACCATTATGGGAAAACAGCCCTCAGTACACCCGACCAGAATTCGAATTCTTCCTGTCATCGGCAATCTATCCTATTTCGAGAGAAATGCCTTAGACCATGCGGCCACTGAAGCTGGTATTATTATTATTATGATTGTTATTTTATAGATACCGGTATTGATAATATATCAAAAGTGACAGCTGCAGATCATATGACCTGACGTGTGACGTAAAATAATGTACCCGAATTTTCACGGAAGATGAGTAGGAGAAAACCATTTAAGAAAAAACTCATAGGTGGTCGCATGGTCTAATGCGTCCTTAGTATTAGACTGGATTACTGGTGTCAGGGAGATCGGTGTTTGAATCCCGGTGGGGTGAACTAAGGTTATATTTTTCCTTAAAGGTTTCCCATTTTCCCCTTCACGCAAATTCCGATATATTTCGTATACAATTCTACATTCCTCATCCATATTCTGTTAAGAATAACTAATATATGCGTATATTCTTAACGGGCGGTGTAGTGGTCAGGGAACCTGACTACGAGACTAGGGGTCTCGGGTTCAATTCCCAGCTGGTACCTTGGGTATTTTTCCCGAAAGGGGTTCCACCCCAACGGTCACCAAAGTTTGGTTAGTTAGTCTTAAGTTAGGTTTAATTTTTTTCACACCCTCATACAATCACCCTCATCTCATCTCATCTGGACATGGAAAGAGCCTCCACGGGAAAGGATGTAAGATTAGTACATTCGGGCGTCCCCTGGACAACGGTACATTAGTACTGTCTAATCTTTACACAAACTGGTCTACGAGTGATGTAGCCCAAACACGTAATGAACGGGTTCTAAGATATAGTGGGATTTTTTTTTTATGAGAACACCCAATTTCCGTCCGGGATTCAAACCCCAACCCTCCCCTGACATTTAGTCCACGTTCCCACCGATGCGGGTAGGTCCATTATCGAACCGCAAGGTCAACTTGTTAGTATCCGTGACGCAAAGAGTGGCACATGACAATAATTATAATAACAATACTGACCTTGACGTGTGTCCTGCCGCTATTGTGTCTCCATCAACTTGAATGAAGTGAGGTTTTTTTTTAAAATTACTATCTCAGGGAAGTGAAAACAAACACGGACCTTGTGACCTACAGAACGTCATGGGAACCAGAGATAACTAAACCTTATTTTATATATAGCAAGAACACCACCAACATTAATCGGACCCGTGTTGTAGTGAGTGGTCAGTGCAACTGGTCTACGAGCTTAGGGGTCTCGGGTTTTATTCCCGACTGGTACTTTGGTTATTTTTCCCGACGGTCACCAGGGTTTGATTAATTAGGCTTAAGTTAGGTTTTAAGTGTTTCCACTAGTTCCACACCCTCATACTCACTATCAACATCATCTCATCTCTTAGGGACATGGCAAGAGCCTCCACGGAAAGGATGTACTATTAGTACATTCAGACGTCCCCTGGACAACGGTACATTAGTATTGGCTAATCTTTCCACAAACTGGGCTAAAATCGGTGTAGCTCAGACGCGCAGTAATATAATACTTATAATACTTAGCACCGCATCTTACTACCCGTTCGGGTTATATGCTTAAGTACTAATTACACTAATGAGTTAGGAATTGGTAAGGTTGAATTTAGAGGAAGTGAACCCGCATTTGCGTGGAGGGAGAGTGGAAAACCATTTAGGAAAAACCACCCCCAGTACACCTGACCGAGATTCAAACCTCTATCTCCCCGTCCTCGACAGTCGAGCTCAACATGAAAATAGCGCGTTAGCTAACTACGCCACCGAGGCGGGTCGTAGTATTATACTATTGTATAGTGTTTTTTATCTTTACAGTATTAATTAGACGGACTAAGAATGTAAACACAATTGTAGCATCCCTCCTCTCACCCTCCCGCAACTGTAGCAACATGAGGTTGCAAATAACAGCCTGCCTCGTATACACAAGCGATGATTTGTACATTTTTTTTAGCACCACGTCTTAATACCTGTTAAGGTTATGGGCCTAAGTATATGTTCTAATTACGCTAATGAGCTAGGGATGAGGAAGGTTGAATTTAAAGGAAGTGTACCTACATTTGCGTTGAGAAAGGTTGGAGAACTATTAAGATAAAATAACCCTCAGAAGGTCTACACCCAGATGATATTCGTACCCTAATTTCCCTGTCATCGGCACTCTAGTCTAACACGAGAGTGATGCCTTAGACCATGCGGCCACTGAGGTGGGTATAACGTATGAACAATCAATTATTATGAAGAAGTATTGACCAAATAAAGAACTATCCCAGAAACTTGTTCGGATCATTTCATACTATTTCAACAAATATATATTAAATTGGTTGCCGCACCATTTAATTTTATTTTTTTCCCAGTTGTTTATAAATGTTTATTAAATCCTCTCCTTTGGGGTGGTGGGGGAGGGTAGGTGGCGTGGTCCTTAGATAGTGCTCGTAACACCACGATTTTTGCGATAGAAAGCATTTGCGTAAAATGATAAATTTTTTCCCAATTGAAAAAACTTTAAAATTCTAAACCCACTGTACTCAGAAGAAAGTTCTGATTGTTTTGGTTTTTTTTATATTTAATTTTCCTATGTATTTTTGAAATTTTATTGAGGGTCAAATGTAATCGATGAAATTTGCGTTTTTTAAATTTTTGAGTCAAATTTTCACTGGGAAGCGTGCAAAACAGTCAAACCAATTTTTTTAGGAAGAACCATGGCACCAGTAGATCTTACTTAAGGTGAGAAAACTGGAGTGTTTTGAGCCCTTCCGAGATTTTTTGGCTGATGAACATGGGAGTTTTTTTTTATTTTTCCTTATTTTGAGTAGCTACACCTCCAGTTGGGGTCAGAGTAGGCCGAAACATCTGAATTTTATACCACAAGACTTATATTTAGTAATACCATCACGCCAAAATTTGATTACTTTGTTCTGCAGAGTAAGAAAAAATTTTGAGCTTAAAGTTAAGCAAAAATATTTATTTCTCGTTCATTTTTATGGGCAATTTAAACTACCTCAGATCTAATGTAATACTGTAGACTTATGTGTCAATTGTAAGAAAACTATAGCCACACTGATAAAAAAAAATCTAATGTAAAAGTTAAACTAGTGCTGGAGTAAGACTAAAAATTACAAGTAAATATATCATAATAAAAAAAATTATATGGTTACTTAAACGACTTTTGTATAAATTTGAGCATAGTTACCACTTAACACTTCGGATTTCACGTAATTTTGAAAAATGAAGCCACTTGAAAGTGACATGTCTAGCTGGTAATGTATGATACATTCTCGGCCTTAGTTTACTTGGAGGACAGCTCAAAAAGTTACTAGAAATAGTCCCTAATACATCCCTACGCAAACAGCTGACATCTGTCCCTTTGGATAACTGTAATGAATAATAAAAATAATAGCACCGGTTCGGGTTATACGCTTAAGTATTAATTACTCTAATGGGATAGGAATTGGGAATGCTGAATTTAGAGAAGTGAATCCATATTTGTGCGGAGGGAGAGTGGAAAACCATTCAGGAGAAACCAGCCCCAGTTCACCCGACCGAGATTCGAACCTCAATCTCCCCGTCCTCAGCAGTCTGGCTCAACAACAATCAGCGCGTTAACCAACTACGCCACCGAGGCGAATATAATGTATTGAAAACGTATGGTAGTGTATGAATTTGATAGTTAACTATAGTAATTTAGGTCATTATTTATTTATTTGTGGTCGGGCACAAAGCCTATTTATCGTTTTAATCCACAGCACTTTTACAAAAGGTCTAACTAACATAGCTTAAAAATGGCGACCGACTAATTTAAATCATGTGATTGAACTTGACGGAAACAAGTTCTTTACAATGATGCACCCACGCAGTGGATAACAATATTTTTTTCAGTTAAGTATTTCGAAATACGATAAAATAATCATAAAATAATTTATTATATATATATATATATATATATATAATGACAAGTATTTTCTCTTTTCCAAGTAAATACGATGCCTATATTAAAAGGTATTGATGTATGCACTATATTTCACATAGTCAATAATGTTCCAAAACGAAGGATAAGTACTTTTAATTATGTTTAAAATATTGTTTCGGTTTGGGTGGAAATAAATGATTAAAACTATGAAACAGTGTAAGAAAACTTAAGTTTACGTTATTTTAAATGTAAAAATATATCAGGTAATTAAAAAACTTAACATTTATAACAAAACAGTGATCTTTTACAAGTGTTGGCAACCCAACACCTAAACATATGATTTTGGAACTGTCATCCAGGTAAAAACCTATCAAGAACCGACTTTACTACCCTTTTCCTCTTGTTTACATTCCCACCTTAATAATGATCTTTGGCTCATTTTTAAGTGAAAGAAAGAGTTCTAAGCCCTTTGTTTAGACAAAATACCCGTGTACTAATCCGGGTTAGAGTTCCAAACATGAGAGGCTGGTTACTGTGCCCTTATCTTCTGGCGGAAAAATCAAAATCGCTTTATAGATCGGAAAGGTAACCATTTATTATAATCTTCAAAGAACTACGAAGAGTTTAATCACATAAATAAAATCATATCAGTAAGTTATTACATACAAACTGATTTAAAGTTTGAAAATAAATCCTTGTCGAAACAAGTTGTTTCATGCTGATGTTGTTTTTTCCAAAGTTATTTTAAAAAAAGAATCTTTTATCATCCGTCTCACGTATGTGCTTTTTCTTTTTGACAAGTGAAGTCAATTTGCATCACTCGACAAAACATGTTTACCAAGCGGATGGATATGGAACTGTTTTTAGTGTGTTTTCAAATGTCAGAGAAAGTTAAAAATTACCATGAATGGAGAATACACAATTATGTTTATGCCTACAGTACTGCAAATGTAGGAATGTTTAAAACGGGCATACAGTGACCGAAATACACCGAATGAAAAATGTATTGAAAGTTGTGATAATTTAAAAAATAAAAATTATAACATTATTTTACAACACACCGGTTTTTATTTTATACCTATAGAATTTTTTTGAAATTCGTAAATGGTTGTGTGGCTATTTTTAACGCTAAAAATTAATTATCTTTCCGTTTTATTAGGCTAGTTTAACTTTCCACTTGGTTTGGTGATTTTATTTATAAATGACATTTCAGAAATTATCTATAAAAAACTTTTAAAATATTAACTATATTTTGTTCTAATAATCCTTACTTGTGGCGAACCCAAATTTCAAATAACTCCATTAGAATATACTTATATTTCAATTAAAATTTAGGGGTGAAAATAATGTAAAAGCTAGTAACATTTTCTGGGGTTTTATGTTGTATTTTTTTTAAGCTACAAATTTATTTCGAGGAAATAATCAAAAGTAGCTATGCTAATTAATAGCCTGCTACAGATTTTCTTCATAGCTTCAATAAAATGACATATTTAAAAGTTTTGGATAGACAACTACTATTGTTATTTCACATCGAGGTAAAACTCTCCTTTGTTACTGTTGAGAATTTTCTTGCAGTAAAATTGTATTTAGGATAAATCAAACACCAAACATATATCTAGAAACGTGTAACACGAACATATTTAGCAAATAATAATTAAATTAAAATTACTATCCTTACCTTATATAAAATTGAAATTGAAGAACTATTCCATCGAGCCAAAGACTACGGTTCTATCAACACCTCTTCTCAAAACAATAACAACATATGCTATTTTTGAATAAAACAACATCGTTTATTGATCAATGCGGGACAAACTACCACACCATAACACCTAACAATAAAATGCTTTGTTACGAAAATATTTTTTTTTTTATTTTTCCAAATAAAATATGGGGAAAGGAACCACTTTTTTTTAATAGTTCACTTTAACGATCCATCAGCTGCTTAGCAATCTCAATCGGTTTTACCGTGGGAAAAACACACACGTAAAAATAAAACCTGTTTTAAACTTAACATTGTTGTAAGAGACAAGGCGAAATGAAAGTATAGAAAGAAAGTCACTTTTTGTTTCGCTAAGAAAATGTCGACATGTAAACAAACATCCGTATAGTATAATAAACACTGAACAATAAAACACTAAAATGTGGGCGCGCGCGAGAAAGATCGAATAGCCTTTCTAGTCTGATCGATGCGACTAAAAGCGCGGTGCATGAGCAACTGAATGGAGCTCCATCGTTCGATGTCAAACGGAAGGCCCCCTCCCCCCTCCCTAGTCCCCACCCTAACCACCCTCAGAAGCGCGCCAACCAATGCGCAGAAAGAGTGATAATAAGAAATAAATGGAGAAAAAAAAACACTATGCGTGCAACTCACCAGGTGATAGCGCAGGGGAAAAAATATACATATTACTAATTATTGTTATGACCGCGAGTCTAACTACCTGTTTAGTCTACTCGCATATAATTATGATAATAATTACTCTGTTGGGGTAGGAAGCATTTTAGAGGTATCCTACCCGCATTTGCCTGGAAGGGAAGAGGGAAATCATTTTGAAAAAAAAAACAAAAAAAACTCAGTAGACCCGACCAGGATTTTCGAACCTCGATCTCCCCGTCTTCAGCAGGCCAGTCTAACATGAGAATGACGCCTTAGAACATTCGGCGACTGAAGCGGGTAAAAAATAAAAAAATAAAATAAAGATAAATTAATATGAGTTCTTATAGAAAGCGTTTCAAAGTTTTATTTTAACATTTGGTTGAATAAGGTTAATTTGATACGGATTGTATAAACTGGTAGTGCACAAACGTTTAATAACATAATTATATATATAATATCAGGTTGATCCCTCGGTTTTCTTTTCTTGGTATAGGCCAATTTTCAGAGGCAGAGCCTTCCTTATCAGACAGCTAATACATTTATTAAATATACTTTTATGTATTCATACGTCAAGTCATGTTATTTGTAGCTGTCATTTTTTAAATACATTATTAATACCTACAATATAACGCTCATAATATAGTAAAATGTTATCAATGTTGACCGCAAAAAAGTTTGTATTTTCTAAAAGCCTCATTTTATGAAAATTGGACTGTAGAGTGAATGACGCAGGCAGTGTTATTGACCAGTGATATAAACGACTTTACTTGGTTCAAATCCCGACCAGGTGCACAGGAGAGTATTTTTCCCATAGGTGATTTTTCTAAGTGCCCCTCCCCCCTTCCCCTTTCCAGCTCTTGAAGAGGAGAGGATTGAGGACGGGGGAAGGGGCAGGTAGGAAACAAACTCTGGCCTACAGAGCCGTCATGGTATGTTTGAACTATTGATGGTAACAATCAAGTGACATCGAGTGAGAAACATAGATTCGTACAAAAGTCTGTAACAAAACACAGATGTTAAAATTGCTTTAGAACCAAAAGCTTGGATGTTTATAGCTTGTAATGATACTGTTTTGGACCCCTCTCATATGTCATGGATGAAGTTAATTTTTCTTTAAAGTAGTGTATGTAAAATATCCTTTTATTACTTCATCCATGGAGATTCACGTGCTTTTCAGAAGTAATTTCGATATATTGCACCATAAAACTTTTTTTCTTTAAAAGAGCAACTCCTATTTAGCGAGATCTTGTGACATACTGGCTCCCTCTACCCAATAGGAAGCCAGCCTTCACAACATCAGGTCACCAGGAGTTTTTCCATTAGTTAGTTTTGACACTTTTGACAAGTGGTCCAAGAAGCAGGGGGTAGGTAATATAAAAGCTGCTTGTGCGTATAAATCTACAGAGTAATATAACATTATACTCTACACGGAACATGGAACATGTAACATCGTAGAAAAACAGTCCGTAAATTAAGAAAAACTGTATCATTCATATCAAATTTTCAGCACCAAAGGTGAAATCATCTAAATAAATCGGGTGCAAATTTAAAGGTCTTACTTATTTCATAAGTATAAGAATCATATATAATCAGATCACATAACCGTGTGATGAGTGCGTAGTAACGTATGAACGCGTCATCATCATAAAATCCAGTATCGTCTACATCTGCATCATCATTAGTACATAAAATACCATATCACCACAATTGGAGCCGTATCGCGGGTCAAATATCTCAATATAAAACCATATCACGTTAATTGGCGCCCATCGTGGACCAATATCACCACAAGCTTAATAAAAACATCGGCGATTTTTTTTTATAAATGCACATATAATAAAACTAAGTTAAAGTCGTATGGACAGTCAGTAATGAATGGGTGTTGAAGGAGTACTGTTTGAAAAGGAATCCAATAGGTAAATGCGAAGGAAGTGTCACGTGAGTCTGGGCATGTTGAGAGAATGAGTGTGGATCGAGTGACGGATCAAATATATGAAGGTAGAGTGTGTGTGGATAGAAAGGAAGGGTAAGGTCATGGATAAATGTTGTAGATGAATGTTCAGGACTATTAGTTGAGCCTGGCAAAGGGACAGATATCTACCTAAATATACCACATCTACGGTAGGAGAGGTGTTATCTGACAGCTAGGAAGAGCTAACATTTACCCATTCGCACAACCATATGGTCTGAAACACCACCATATGTTGAGTTGTCGTTATTTAAAACAGTCAAAACTTTCACAAGAAACAATTTGTTTTTAATTATGTTGTTTTTTTAAAACCGTTTTTACACAATTGAAACACGGAATTATGAAAATAACTTTTTTTGTGTGGAAGAGGCGTCTGTGGATCACTTAAAAATGCTTTTCAAACGAGAGCTTCTAGTAGAATGCGTTCTCTTCATAAACTATGATGGCAAACCATCTGAAATGAGGGCGATTGATTACACCATACAAACCGTCTTCATTTTTGTTTATGTAATGTTTATAAAATGAAAATATTTTATTTCTAAACTAGTCTTATGTATGGATCTTTATCTAAATGATATATTTTTTAATATTTATTTTTATCGCCAGTTATAAAAAGATACAAGTGTGAGTATAATAATACTTTTTAATTTATTATTTTATGTTCTATAATATATCTTGTTGCCACAGCCACGAAACCAAAAACATAATAGTTTTATTGATGACTTTAATTTTTTCCTTTCAATAAGTTATGAAAACGCCAACAATACATTAATATAGTATTAAAATCGTTTGATAAGAAAATAATAATTATTTCCGAAGAGGTTGGCATTAGTTACTTCCAGCCAATGTTTGCAGTAAAGAACCTTCTGATAGGTGTCACCTACTCTCCCTCCTTAAATAGGGTATTTCTACCCATCCTGGGACAAAACAAAACACAAAACCATTATGCACAAGGGAGGGGTAGGTAGAGAGGTCGTCACGCGTCACAGTCACCACTGTACCGGAACTACCTCTCTCCCCTCATTCCCCCTCAACTTGCTCTCTAGGTAGGACAGTTCCGGTGTCACGCGGAGGCCTTGTGCTGAAGAGAGCAAGGTCTGACCAAGAATACGTTCAACGAGTATTTTTAAATAAAATTGTTGGATATTTTTTCTTGGCGTTTTTAGGGGGACAGACATTCTTAATATCTGATGAGAGCCGTAGAAAGGTAGTGGCCATTTAACGACGTTGCCTGCTTAGTGGATCAAAAGTTATTTTGCAAAGCGTGTTGAATATTAACTCTGAATATTTAGGGTGGGGATGTAGGGGTTAGTATTATTATTACTATTAGCATCACATCTTACTACCCGTTCGAGTTATACGCACTTACGCTCATGTGTAATGGTAGAGTGATTGTGAGATGAAATGTAGGACCTACAGTTTAACGTGGAATCCGAACCACGGTGAAGGCCTTGCATTCTACACATTCACTAGTTGTGATTAATACACGTCTTGTCAGAGGTGAAGGAAAGGTTTGGCAATCAGAGAAATCTGTGCCGGGACCGAGGATTGAACCCCTGACCCCAAGCACAAAAGTCTGACACCTTACTCCTAGACCGCTAGGTCAGGGGGTGGTAGGAAACGCGATAAAATATCAATGTTTTTGAAGTTTTCACAGCAAAATTTTTTTTGGCCATAATAAATAAACTATAACTCCAGTAGAAACATATAGAATTTAATTTTATTCACATGTTGATATCAACAATTTTTGAATATCTTTCAAGAGTGTCCTGTAATTTAATGACAACTATTTCTCTTCATTTAAAAAGTTTCTCACCTAATAGCGCTATGCTCATGACAGATATACAACAACTGTTGATATCAACATGTAAAGATAATTAAACTACATGTTTTTACTGGAGCAATATTCTATTTATTTTGGTAAGACAAAAATGTTTTGCTATAAAAATTGAAAAAACACTGCCAATAACTCGAGTTTCTTACGTACCCGCCTTAAATAGTAAACAAATAACCCTATAGTCATGTTTCACTTGAAGATGATCGGTTACGATACGATTTGTCAGAACTGACGGCTGCTGATCACATAAATTACGATCTAGTACATTATTCATGGTCAGATTCTACCATACCATGTTCTTACTATGTATATAATGTCAGAACAGTGTTCGTACTAACTGGTGAGGTTACATCATGTGTCGGTTAGCACACGGCTCGGAGCCACATTCAGGCTGGTGCAGCTATTTCCTGTCAAGCCTTGCCGGCTTAATAAACCAGAAGCGAGCGACAAAGTAACCTACGGTCTTATCAAAATCATTATACGCGTCCTTAAATGACGGAAATATTTTCTTTTATTAGCCTGCCTGTAAAACCATAGTATAGGGAAACTTCGATGACAGCTATACAGATACTACAGAGTGTCCCAAATAAAATAGGCCCCAAACGCACAGTTTAAAGTCTTTGTTCGAAATGAAATGTGCGCCACCAGCTGCTATGCATAGCCTCAATATATTTTTTAAACACCGCGTCTTATTACCTGCTCAAATTATAAGTATCCGCACGAAAACCATGTAGAAAAACCACCCTCAGTACAACCGATTGGGATTCGAACACCGATATCGCTGTCATCGGCAGTATAGTTCATTTCGAGAGTGACGCCTTCATAGACCATGCAGCCACCGAAGCAAGTGTTTCAATAAATAAACGTTTAATAGTCGGCGAACGGAATTCTTCATAGCGGCCGGTGGCACACATATCAAACACAGACTTTGAAACACTGTGCGTTAGGGGTAGGTTTTAATTGGGACATCCTGTATAAAACATAGAGACTATCAAATATACACCGATTCAAAATATTTAAATTGCAATTGAACAAGAGATGGCTTTTTTTTTAACGTGTCATTTTCGAGGCAATAAATAGCGAGACTCTTACTTCCTTAAGGGTGCTACATGGGCAGGTAGAAATACCTCGTCGCCTTTTGGGAGTAAAAAAAATATTTCACCTCTTCTCTTTA
>CABFWB010002157.1:0-13597 GCA_902151455.1 Timema bartmani
AGTCAAAAATGGACTAATCATCCAGGTTGATACGTAAGACCGTCACTGGAGTCAAAAATGGACTAATCATCCAGGTTGATGAGTAAGACAGTCACCGGAGTCAAAAATTGACTAATACAGTCGGTTCCGACCGCCTGTAATATTTAACTTAGCTGATACACTTTATACGGCTCTACTCGGAGTGTGTAGTAGCTCGTATATGACTTTGTCACCTAGTTTATTGGGTACTGGCCTTCTTTAAGCGGTGTATATTCTGGCGACTAGGTCGTGGGACTTCTTCAACTCTCTAAACGCGACTTCACATTTTTCTACCGTTTGTTATGGGGTCCTTCCCCTAGAATTTCCAGCGTGAATTAATAGACAAATCTATTTTCATACCAGTACTGCTAGTATCTACGTCACAATCTAAAACCAACAGCCACGCAAATCTTCCTATTTCAATGCTTATTTTCCCCCGTTGTTTTACAGATAGCATTCTAGTATCGGCTGTGACGCATTGAACGTTGAATGATATCGGCTCCTTGACGAGTGTTTTCCTTAATATACTCTCGTAACACTCTCTATATATATTACTAACAAAGCCCGTATCCAAAAGAACTACGATTTTTCTTGGATTAAATTAAGGGCACTCCCTTTAAAGCAATCCTGGAGGAACGGTTTTTGGGTTGTATTTTCAGTTTAGGTTTAGCGCCACGCCTCCCTAAAAATGTAGCTTCTTTCCCCTCTCTCTACCGCTCGCGAATCTATCGAGCATTCGCGATTCAAAGGTATGGTAATCTAACTAAAAACTGAACATTTAATATTATTACAAGGATTTATATTTTACCTTTGTAGAGAAGAAGATTACCTGCACGTTATTTTTCAAACTAAAAAAAGGAGTAAGTTATGACTATTTTATACACAAGTATGTTTTCATTTGTCCTACGATAACTCTACAAATAGCAATACTTTTGATTTAAACACATGGTTTCTTGATTATCTTCTGTTCGAAGGAGTCATTGGATCACTAATAGCTATATTCTGGTTTGTTTATAAACTTGATAATTTTACCAGTGATTTTCTGGAAAAGCTTATAGAAACTTTTTTTTTAACCTTTAAGAGGAACAAACGTCATAGAATGTGGGATGAATTTCGTATTTTGGATGTAGTATTTAAAAAAAATTTTTTACCGTACTATTAAATTAATCCATTTTACCGATTCAAAATATGAGAATGTGGCATTATATCCAGTTTAAAAATAACGGTTCGTTTTTAAACTTTTCAAAAGCGTTGGAAAGGAATTGATCGGGTAACATATTTCTGACAAATTAAGAAATATGCATGGATAAAAGCTTAGGAGTATCTGAAAGAAGGAGTGTATTGGGATTACAATCAGGTAAACTAAATGCTGAATATAGCTGCGTTTTAAATGGTATGGATATTGTTAATGAGACAGTATCCAGCCCCCTGATATAGTGGTCAGCACATCTGGATACCAACCTAAGGTCGATTCCTTACTAGTACATGGGTATTTTTTTTTCCCAAAAGGAGAATTATTCCAATGGTCACCAGGATCTGGTTCGTTAAGCTTAAATTAGGTTAAGAGTTTCTGCTGGTTCCACACCCTCATGTTCACTATCATCATCTCATCTTATTGAGACGTGGAAAGAACGTCCCCGGAAAGAATATACGATGATTTAGGGCACCCCCTAGGGCATGGTACATAAGTACATTCGGGCATCCCCTGGGACATGGTGCATAAGTACCTGCTAATGTTTCCACAAACTAAAGATGTAATCCAGACTTGCTATATTATATTATTATTATTATTATTATTATTATTATTATTATTATTTAGCACCGCGTCTTACTACCCGCTCGGGTTATACGCTTAAGTACTAATCTTACGCTAATGGATTAGGAATTGGGAAGGTTGAATTTAGAGGAAGTGAGCCCGCATTTGCGTGGAGGGAGAATGGAAAACAATTTAGGAAAAACCACCCCCAGTTCACCCGACCGAGATTCGAACCTCGATCTCCCTGTCCTCGGCAGTCGAGCTCAACACGACTAGCGCGTTAGCCGACTTGCTATATAATGAAGTATTGGTCATTACCGGCAGAAAAACAAACTTGGGTATTAAACATGAATCGACGGATGCATTTCGAAACTTTCAACTTAAACATTTATCTGGTATGTTCACGTCATCTGAACCCACGGATATAGTTGGTGTGGTAGAGTCATTGTCTTAAAAGCGCTACAAACTCTCCAATCTATGAACGTTATTTTTCCTTTCACCAATAGTACCTAAAAGCTTGTTTTCCCCACGGGTGCAATCATCCCATTATTTTGAAAATGAATAAAACAAGATTCCCCTTACGAAGTAAAAACAATTTTGAAAATTATTGGTGTTTTTTTAAGTGAGTAAAACATTTCTGGTTCCACCACCGACAGGTGAAGGGACCGTTGACTTACCTTTAGCCAGTCCCTCAGCCAATACACCTCTGGTTTGGGGTCCCCGACGACCTCGCAGTGGATGATGACGGTGTCCCCTTCCTCGGCCTCTGTGGAGCGAGGCTTGGTCACGAACAAGGGGACCTCCGAGTACCTAGGGATACCAGAGGAACACGACATTGACTTGGGGCACTGGTTTGATTAGTGTACTTAAGATGGTGTTAAAGAGAAACACAAGTTAACGTGCACATTTTAACAGTTTATAATAACAAAATATCATTTTGGGCCAAAATAAATCAAATATTGCTTCAGTAGATACATTTAGTTTAATTTTATACGTATGGCGACCTCAACAGTAACTGTTCTTGAATATTAGTAATGGCATAGTAACATTTGAAAAGGACTTGCACTCTTAATTTTAAAAGGTCCTAATCAAATGCTACTCCGCCATTTACAGATATTTAAGAAGTGTAGAATTGGGATGCCAATACTCCCTATTATATCGATATATTTATCATTTAATATATAGCAAGGTGTCTATCGAAAGCTACCATATGTATATATGTATATGTGTACCATGTGTATATATAAATATATATATACATAATTATATTATCTGTTTCAGAAATATTGATTTGTATTGGTCTGGGCAAACTGAAAAGGCTGTATTAAGATGGCAGTTCTGTAATGATATTCTTCGCCGCATTTAACTTTTAACTTTATTTAAATGTTGAAAATATCAGACAAGTTTAGTAAAAAATTAGGAATTAGATACTCAGTTAATGAAAATATATAAAAGTTAGTTCAATATATTTTGGTTCACAATATTTAAGGCGTAGTCCGATATATGAAATATATCTTCTTTTTAATCACCCACTTGGATTGCAAACTTATGGACTAATTACACTAGTGTGTCAGGAATAAGGAAGATTGAATTTAGAGGAAGTTTACTCAAATTTGCGTAGAGGGAAAATGAAAAACAATTTAGGAGAAAATACTCAGTATACTTGAACGGGATTAAAGCCCTGATCTCTTCATCGGCAGTCCAGTATATTGCAATTTTAGCACCTAAGTGGGTTGAAATGTATCGCTAGATTGTTGCCATCCATTTTGTTGAGATTAATATATGTAGAAAATTTATCTTAACGTATCAACTGAGACGATAATTTATGTTGACCTATAGATAATTTTTGCCACAAAAAGTGCAAAAATACAGAACTTAACTCGCGCACCCTTCCACCTCACCTTGATACACAACGTGCGTATCTACTCACGGTGTTTCAGGCGCCACCAGGGTGGGAAGCCTGGCTGACGGTGGCTCAGCGCTGGCCTGCACCGACACCCTGGCGCTTGTCTCAGCGCGCCCCACTTCGTTGGTCGCTGTGCAGCTGTAGACTCCGGCGTCTCTAGGCGTTACTCCCGCTAGAGCTAGCTCCACCGTGCCATCATGATCCAGCGTCATGACGGCCCGACGGCTAGGTCGGAGACGCACGCCATCGCGATGCCTGAAACAAGTGACGTCGTTCTTACGTCATAAGAGAGACGACGATTGGAATGAAGACTATGCTTATCTCTGGCCTAGAATTCCAGAAATTTTTGGTAGAGTGCATTTAACCAGGTCCGTCTTTAGCTACAGGCCGGAATACTGAAGTTTGGCAACACTGCGTTGAGGCCGGTCAACAAGTCAGCCACGTGCAGTATTACTTATTTAGTTCACTTTGTTTTTACTGTGCGGGATGTTTATTCCTCTTGAAATTTACTTGGTTTGAATTTTGATGTTGTTCACGTTTCTATTGCATTATGTTTTGGGCTACATAGCAAAACATACAATGGATGAAAATTAGTGTGTGTGTGTGTATATATANAAAAAACTCAGTTTTGTACATTTGTGTTTATACTAGCTATAAATTATCTGCTCGTTTGGAATGCAGTTGTTGCTTTGATTAGTTGGTCATGATACAGATGCTTACAATTTCAATGATCTTACCAGAGGACTAACTAGTCCATTAACAATAGTTTTGAGGATTGGAGTAATCGGACATACGATAGTAAAGATTTTAATAAAAGAAAAGTTCGAAAATAAGTTTCTTCAGCACAAAAATCAGAAGCAACCTTTTCTATGCATCCGCTTCGGTGGCCGCATGGTCTAAGGCGCTGCTCTTGCAGTAGACTAGACTGCAGAGGATGGGGAGATCGAGTTTCGAATCTCGGTCGGGTGTACTGAATGTATTTTTTCCAAAATTGTTTTCCACTCTCCCTTTATACAAATGCGGATATACTTCCTAAAAACATACCTCATTCCTAAAATCACTCGCGTAATTAGTAGGCTCCTATATAAGCGTAGATTAATTTATTAACAACTGTCTCTGCGGTAATTATTTGTGTGAAATATTTTCTTTGGTTCCGTCAACGCTTGGAAATATACCTTTTATCAACTACATCAAGTTAGGAATGATAAACTTTATATTTTCAGAAAAAAAGATAAGTTAAACACTTCACAAAAGTGCCTAATGTTTCAAGATTATATATTCCAAGGCTGGTAGCTGTTCAGAGCAAAAACATAAACAATACTCTTATTTTATTAAAATATTTCCTAAAGAGCTACACCTGGTCATGGGAATTGAACCTGAGACCTTTGGATTAGTGTACCAATGAATGCTCTTTCTAGACCTAGAGCCAGTGACCGTTTGTAAGTTTTATTGTAATATTCTAATCATATTTGTGAACGGTACATGACTCTTACCTAGCAAATTTATTTTAAAATTATTATTTACATGTTTATTTGTTGTATTTTTCAACCTTTGACTTATTTTTGTTTGGTGATATACTTAAAACATGTTTAGATTAACTGTCAGTATCGGTCATATGGACTCAACCGTTTTTAAAGGAAGAAACCTGTGAATATTCACACAATTCTCCGTAAGAACCAGCAGATCACCAGGCCCCATGACGTCTCTACAAGCGGAGTTGCAACATTTAACACTCTGGCCCATAACTAAAAACGGCCATGATTTAACTCAAAAAGGTAACAAGCTTACCTTAATTAGTTAGTGCTCCTCATTGTTCAGTGCTAGATGTGTAAATAGTTGTATGTATGTCCTTATCTGTCCAGTGGCAGATGCGTAAAGAGTTAGCTATGTTCTTACATGTCCAGTGGCAGATGTGTACAGAGTTAACTGTGTTCTTATTTTCCCAGTGGCAGATGTGTAAAGCGTGACCTGTATTTCTCTTTGTCCAGTGACAGATGTGTAGAGGGTAAACTATGTTTCTATTTGTCCAGTGGCAGCAGTGAATAGCAGAAAAATTGTTCCTATCATTCCAACGGCAGCAGTGAATGGTATGGACTGTATACCTCTTTTCTTTCCGCAAGCCATATTAGGCGTTTCCTTTTATTTTTCTCGATTTAACTTTTAAATACCTCCCCTTATGCAAGAAAAAGCAGAAAACATACAACAAACATAAAACAATGGTTCCTGCGATCCTCACCACATGACGCCTACGGTGGGGTAAGCCTCCACCTGCGCCGCCAGTCTGAGCTCCCCTCCCTCCTTGACGGTGATGTCCATGTCCAGGTCTGACAAGAACTCTGGGGCAACGTACGCTCTGATGCCCTTGTCCACCACCAGGTGACATTTGCACGAGACGGCACCGTGGGCGTTTCTGGCAGACGCCGAGTAGTTGCCACCATCCTCCAGCGTCGCCTGGCTGATCTCGAGCGTGTGAAAGAGCTCCCCGCTGCAGAACGCGTGTCGTTCTGTTGGGAGGAGAGTGAAAGGAAGTCGGGTAATCCAATGGTGTATCTCTATTGCTCCCTTCCTGAAATACATCTGAACTAGTGATTCTCATTCCTAAACTCCTACATTGCTTACTTCCTGAATCACTCTTGGGACCATTACTATAATTCCTAAACTCCTTAAACAGCGCCTTCCCGATCTTCTGATCTTCTCCTATGAACGAGACTATGATTCATATACTTCTTTATTACTACCTTTCTTAACTACTCCTGAGAACGAAACTATGATTCATTAACTCTTTCACTGTTGGCTCACTGAATTACACCTGAGAACCCAACCCTGAGTCATAAACTCCTTCATTGCTGCGCTCCTGAACTACTCCTGAGAACGTGACCATGATACATAAATTCCTTCAGTGCTGCCTTCCTGAACTACTCTTGAGAACGCAACTCTAATTAATAAACTCCTTCATTGTGGCTTTCCTTAACTAATCCCGAGAGCGCAATTTTCATTCCTTAACTATCCGAAGACCACCCTGACAGTGGCATCACTCGGAGAAAACCGATACATTTTTAACGACCCTTACAGTCGGACAATAGATGATTTGGATGAGTGGGATGGTCCTACTCACCGTCTTGTTTCACTTCATACCCGTCCTTTCTCCAGGTGATCTCAGGCGTGGGTCTTCCCACCACCTGGCAGGTCAACCTGACCGGGTAAGTCATCTGCACCCTTCGGTCTCTCAACCTCATGGTGAACTGTGGAGGTCCATCAGCGTCACTCTCGTCTTCCAGGATGTTTCTGTAAGAGATATTAAGCGTCAACAGGTGTACCAATTACCTGTACAAAACACATTCGACAAATATATTACTAGAGTTTATTGAGATGTTTGACTAGCTTACGTCCTAGTACCCATTTGCGTTATAAGCCTAATTAAATAACGCTAATGAGACAGGGGTGAGGAAGGTAGAATTCTTAAAGGAAATGTACCCTAATTTCCAGGGAGTATAGCCGAAAAATAATGTAGGGAAAAGCACTTTCAGGACACTTAAACTATATCCTATGTATTAATGTTTCAATAACATTATGTGTTAGGTGTCAGTAAGGCTAAATTTTAGAGGAAGTATACCCGAATTTGCATGAAGATAGAGAGTGGAAAACCATCTAGAGATAAAACCACCCTCAGAACACCCACCCAGGATTTGAAACTCAATTTCTCCGTCATCGGCATCCAGTCTATTGTGAGAGTGACATTTTAAACCATTCGACCACCGAGTAGTAAATATTTCAAGCTATGTTGAAAATGGTACTCTGGCATTAATGCCATATGTTATTTTTTCAGTGGTCAACAAAGGCTCAATATGACGTCACTGACCTCTTAAGTTTGGCATCCGCCTGCCATATCTTGGGGTCGGAGACGACCATGAGTCTGGCGAAGCTCGAGGCTCTTCCAGCCTTGTTGGAGGCCTCACACATGTACCTCCCGGTGTCGGCGTCTCGCAGGTCCTCGACGGATAGTTGGCAGTTGGCTCCATCAAACCGAGCGTTGAACCTGGGACAGGCGTCCAAGTCGATTGCGGTGCCATCCTTGTACCACCGCACAGCGGGTGTCGGCTCACCTTTTACCTATGGAGGAGAGGGAGTTGAGAGGTTCACTATCCGGGTCCGGGCAACATATTGGTTCTATTAGCCCTTAGACTCTAGGGAAAGGGTGACAAGAGTATTCCTTCTAATCTACGTCCCAGAGAAAGGAGGAGAGAGCAGTTCTGCCAGCCCTACGCCTCAAATAAAGGAAGACAGTGTATTTCTGCTAAGCCTACACCCCAAGTAGGAAGTACAGAACAATCCTGCTAACTTACATCCTGGAAAAAGGGGGACAGAGCAGTCCTGCTAACCCTACGTCCCAAGTAAAGAGGGACATGATTCTCCTTGACTTCAAACCCAACCTCGAAGACAAAGTGTTAGAGATGTCCCTCACCTGACAATCCAGTCTGATGTTTGCACCATAGAGCGCCTTCAGTTGCCCTGGAAGTATCCTGACGAACTCTGGCAGCTCATTGCTGCGACCAATCACCACAGGTGACGTCGTAGAGACGCTCTCCCCCCAGCCATATCTGTTCCTCGGGGTCACGCGGAACTTGTACTCGGCCCCGGGTTTGAGATTGAAGGCATCGAAACTGTTTATCGGCGAGACTCCCAGCTGTGCAAGTGAACCAAAGTTTCATTTTGGACATCATTTGATGTCAGGTGCAGTTTTATTTGATGTCGGGTGCAGTTTTATTTTCTAATACGCTGTAATTCCAGCAATGACAATTCAGACACTTTAACTATTTAAAATGAGATAACAGGACTAAGAGGGCTAACCTCGCCTGACTATCAGCGATGGTAATAGGTAACATCGTGAGGAGTGTGAATATGATCACTATCTCATCCTCCCAGTATCCATGTCTGAGCACCAACACAGGGGGACCACCCCTAAGTGTCTCACCTCAGTCCAGATTGCACCCCCATCTTCTCCCAGCAGCCAAGCCTCCACCCTGTAGGCCAACACAGGGGGACCACCCCTATGCTCCACTTTGGGCCAGGAGAGGGTCAGCCAATTCCTACCGCTGTCCACCACCGCTGGTTCTCTGCACACCCGACCAGGAACATCTGTTGAGAGATAGAGAGTAAAAATATTTGGTATTAACAAGCGTAGGCCTAGCTATGCGGATAGCCCGAACAAGAAATACAGTTTTGTGAAAACTCGAACATCCAAGCAACATATTGAACCGGATACCTTTTAACGTCGTACCCGATCTAATGAGACAATAGCTGCTTTAGAGGAGTTGGATGGTTCAAATCACTGTCAGGTCTCTTATCTTGCCAATATTTGCACTAATGGTGTGATGGATTTAGTGTTAGCACAGCGTGGGTTGCATCTCAAGCTGAAATTTTCCTTCCATCATCAACTGGGTCATCATTTTCATTAACTTTAAAGTATAAGAGATGCTTTAATGTCTATTAACCCTTGCTCGTACCAGTGGGTACGAGGATGAAAGTGTCAGTCTCGACTTATCTCGTTTATCGGTAGTGAAAAGGTTTGGAGAAAGCTTTACTCTTGTGTAGTCACTTGCACGCGAATTGCGAATCTTAGAAAATGCAAATAATGTTATGTTCTGGATGAAGCCGTATTAGGTGTCATATTAGTAAACTTGAAAAATTTACACTTGTACAAGGAAATCGAGCCAATAGCTGTTTGTTTTCGAGTTATTCTCTATCCAATTCAAATCACATCTCTTTATGATACTTAACATAACGATGAGTAAGATCCCACACCAGCCTCAACGGAGTGTCTCATGCATTTCACAAGTAGCAATTACATGAAATACAAAGTTTATTTCAGGTGAGTGGAGGAGGGAAACACTGAAAACGTACCTCACGTCCCAAATTATAAATATTTTTTTTCCATCCACTTCAGAGGTCGAATGGTCTAAGGCGTCACTCTTGTGTTGGATTGGCCTGCTGATAACGGAGATATACGAGTTAAAATCTCAGTTTGGACTACTCAGGGTGTTTTTCCCTAAATGGATTCCCACTCTCCTCCCACGAAATTGTGGATATATTACCTCTAGAATGTTTCCTTTCTCATCCCTACCCCATTAGAGTAATTATCATGCGTATAGCCTAAATAGGTAATAGGAGGAGGTGAAATACACAGGGTTTATTCATTTATATGGGAAGTAGCTAGATTGTGAATAGTAAACCTCAAAAACACAAAAATCCTTATGAACAGAATTATGTCCTATGTTCAATGGCTCCCGAGATAAGGCTCTCCAAATTTCTGCTGGAACTGTTAATAGCCCTATTTGACACACCCCTGTTGCAAGTCTTATGGGTGACGTATCACTGCTGGTACACAGGCAGTGTTAAAGCTACATGAACAGGAGTCTATCAAGGAGGGCTATTAAAAGTTACAACAGAATCTTGGAAGTCCTTATCTCGGGAACAATCGAACATAGGACATACATAATATGTTCATACGGTTTTTTTTATGTTGTTTTGAGGTTTACTATCCACACCCCAGTTATTTCCCAAATAAATCGATACACCATGTACATGTTTATTTGCTAAAGAAATATCCCATTGCAAGAGTTTTTTCTTCCACGATACACTCGATGGCCTGATGAAGATGGCCTCAAATGGGTCGGGAGCATGAAACCCTTAAGAAACAGTGACTTCTTCCTACTCCTACGGGGGGTTTGAATATGTCGTTTTAGATGCAAAGGTGAGGGTGGACGCGTCAATGCTCTACCACTGAGTTATCCAGGATTCTTTTCTTGCTCAGGATCATTCTTCATTGGTGATTCACTAATATGAGTGAAGAATAGCAATCTTTCCTGGTTCGATTTCCATATCCAGGTGTCATTCTTCATTGGTGATTCACAAATATGAGTAAATAATGTAATTTTTTTTCTGGTTCGATTTCCATATCTAGGTATCATTCTTCATGGGTGATTCACCAATATGAGTGAGGAATGGCAATCTTTCCTGGTTCGATTACCCATATCCAGATGTCATTCTTCATTGGTGATTCACCAATATGAGTGAAGAATGGCATTTTTCCTGGTTAAATTTTCATATCCAGGGGATATATCGTTGGTGATCCACCAATATGAGTGAAGATTGGCAATCTTTCCTGGTTCGATTCCCATATCAAGGTGTAATTTTTAAATCTTATGATTAGGAAAAGATTCAGGTTTAAATTTTTCGACTCTTGGCCTGGTGTACTAAGGATGGTTCACCCTAAATGTTTCCTCTACTCCCCTGGAGATAAAAAAAAAAGTGCAACCACATAGCACCAAGATCGCTAGATAAAGAACCATTTAACAATATGTAATTATTGTATTCACCTTACAACTGTTAAAGTTGACACCATCTGACAAAAGACCTAGCCTTTGAGAAGATATAGTTTTTTTTTTTACTTTTTAATAAAGATAAAGTAAGGTAATATTGAACATTTGTGACCTCAAAGTTATGGTAGATCTTAACGTTTTATGTAGGCCCAAACCCAAAAAACTAAGTCTTACAATTAGTACAGTTGGGATAGGTTTTTTTCTAGAAGTAATTAAAACAAAAATAATTTATGGTTCCTATCAAATAATATACCCCCTAGATTAATATACTAAAATTCTACGTCTGAATCTTTATGCCATTGGCCGCCATATTTGAAAAATTGCGTCAACAATAGACCTTTAAGAAGTGTTTTTTTTCCTCATTTGTAGGAAAACCTTAATTCCTGCAAAAATGTGTTCTGAATCAAAATTAAATAATACAAAATTACCTATAAATATTGTATATAACCTTTTTGTCTGTGACCCATATTTTACCTGCAGATTCAATTTCTTTGAGATTTATTAATTCATAATTTTCTTAACTATAGATATTTTGGGTAGATTACTACTTTTGATCTGCAAACCGTTGGGCCAATGAAAAATTTTGCTGGAACAAATTTGCAGAGCATACTGTATTACATAATAAAATTAAGTTTGAATGACTGGGGGTGAGGCAAGTGGGGGTGGGGTATGTTTGGGTAGGATGTGCGGGGGAACAACATGAATGCATTAAAGTTAGATATTAAGTTTTAAAAAAATTCCGGAACCGTTTGGAAACAAAATACTGCCATCAATACTTTATGAAAACTAGTTTCAATATTTTAAGTAAATTAATACACAACATGAATATACAACATTCATGAACTTAAAAATGTTGATTGGAAGAAAAAAAGTATAAGAATAATTTTTAAGTTTAACAAATCAATTTATTAATATTCAAACAAGTCAATAGGAAGTACATAGAATTATAGATAGAAATTATTCAAACCATCTATTGTTTAAACATGAGAGAATAAACGGTTACATTAATATAAATAGCTCGACAAAGGAGCATCAGGTGTGAAGCACCTAGGTACACCCTATAACCTACACATATAGGTCATAGGTGTAAATAAGAAAGCTTGTAACTCGTTAAAGCAAGACAGTTACTAAGTCATCAAATAGGATGAAAGGTAGCAACTCTAAGGCAATATAATTAAGGCCCGCAGTGCAAACTGATAATCAGATTTGGTCCTTGGAGACGAAAAACGTTGAACCACCTTGACTTTGTAAACCATTCGACCCTCAAAGCGGATTATTGATGATTTATTTTTGAAAATATTTATGTTCTAGAAAAACTTAAAACAATATATGTTAGGATAAACGGAGGGAAATGTGTAGACCTACAACTGATAGCGTGATAGATAAGGTTACCTATTTCCATAGCAACGCCACCCGATTCAATTGTATTGTTCACGGTTTGCACGCTAGAGCCTCTTCACACGGGGTCACTTAGCAGCGCTTCTGAGAAGCGTTTCCACTTGCAAGGCCCTTTAACACGGGGTCACTTAACAGCGCTTCTGAGAAGCGTTTCCGCTTGCAGGGCCCCTTAACATTACTCATATGGCGGAAGAATATACGGATAAAAAAGAAAAGAAGATTCTGGTCCACTCATTATTTTTAGAAAGACTAATCGGGGTATGTTTCATAAGTTATTTGATGATCTACAAAACGACGATGAATTTTTTTCGTCTTCATATTTTCGTGGATCTAAAAACTTACTAAAAGAGCTTCTCGTTGGAATTAGCAATGAGATTTGGAAAAAAAAGACACACCATGAGACAGGCCATTCCACCATATGAAATATTGCACTAAGGTGCGATAAAAATGGAATATTTTTTAATTTTACATTCTTTATTGCATGCATGAAATATAACTTAAAATACTGTAACCGTACGGCCTAATTTGGAAGTCGTGTTTGTGTAATATTGTGTGTTGTGTATTGCAAATGACAAAATGAGCGTTGCAGGTTGTTTAGATTAGCCTGTAAACAAATAGAATAAAGTTGACCACGAAATCATTGTCAGGATTCCTCAGTCAGAAACCAGGCCGGAGGCCAGGATAAAGTGTAGGGGATCCAGCCATCGTGGCTGACTAAACAACACCGCAGTCTAGGGGTCACTCTTTCCGAATCGGGATTACGCGAGCTAGGACGCCGGTTCATCATTATTCGTAGAAGAGGGCTACCCCTTGATCTCAGGGTACCAGCGTTCGAATACCGTACAGACAAGTAAAGAAGATAAAAAAAGTCAATCGTCAACATTATCTTCTCATTCCGACAACTTGTGCTGAAAAAAAGATCTGTTTGAAAATGAAAAAAATCTACTTATTCAAAATTAATGCCTTAAAATGTTTAAAAATCGTTCAAAACTGACGCAAACCAAGAAAATATGACCTTAAATTAAAAATGGCAGAGAATGGCAAAAAAAAAGCCTATAAATCATACATTTATACAACAAGGGGATCATGAACAGAGTTTATGTTCTCATGAACATTGTATTTGACAAAAAAAAAAAAAAA
>CABFWB010002157.1:13836-46868 GCA_902151455.1 Timema bartmani
ATGTGGTTTATGGACGACCCCTCAATGGAAGGGAATTGTTGCCAAACAGGCACGCGTTATCAGCGCTTCCACCGCGCCACTATAACAGCGGCAGCCCCGTGTGAAACCTCTAATTTAATTCACGTTTTCATGACGAGCAGCGCCACTTTTGGTGACCGCCGCCAGCGTCGAAGCTAACTAATCAGATCGGAGGAGGCGCCAATGTTCTATGGCTCTGTGTGTGTGAAAACCCTATCTATCTCCATAATTTGTGAGTGGAAGCGCTTCTCAAAAGCGCTGTTGAGTGGCCCCGTGTGAAGGGTCTCTAAACTATCGTGGTGCTCGGCTACGGTATGTCCTCTTGTCACGGATCGCGTGCGGTCAAAAGATTGACGGACGATATCAGCACGAGTCGCAGAAACAGGAACGTGATACTTGTACAAGAGTGCCGAGTAGGGAACGAGATATGGATCGCATTCGACACGTGATTTTAGTGTTTTGATACCGCCTAGGTCTATTTCCTGCTCCATAGCACAAACAAATACACACTCGTGTGTGTGTGTCCTCTAGATAGTCTGAAGGCGATGTCTATAAAACTAGAGTGACATAGATGGCAGCAAAAACAGGGATAGTTGTATATAAACCTAGTGTGATATATATGACAGAAGATACAGGGGTAAACCTAGTGTGATATAGATGGCAGAACATACAGGGGTGGTTATATATAAAGCTAAAGTGATATATGGCAGAAGGAACAGGGGTAGTTGTATATAAACTTAGTGTGATATAGATGGCAGAACATACAGGGGTAGTTGTATATAAACCTATTGTGATATAGATGGCAGAACATAAAGGGGTAGATCTATATACACCTAGTGTGATATAGATGGCAGAAGATACAGGGGTAAACCTAGTGTGATATAGATGGCAGAAGATACGGGGGTAAACCTAGTGTGATATAGATGGCAGAACATACAGGGGTAGTTATATATAAAGCTAAAGTGATATATGGAAGAAGGAACAGGGTTAGGTGTATATAAGATTAGTGTGATATAGATGGTAGAAGATTCAGGGATAGGTGTCGATAATGTTATAAATAAAATATTTCTTATTTTGTGTGCTTAGTTGTGATACATAAAATAAATAAACCTTATTCACTTTTTCACTGTGAAATTCTAATCGTATATATGCTTTAAAAAATAAAATAAATAAATGATAAAGAACTCCGCAAGGACTTTCTCGCTCAGTTAAAAAAAAAATAGAGGTATTTACTCAAAACTTGTAATATACGTGAAACGAAATAATATACACTAGCAAACCCAAGCCCAAATGGTTCTATAAGCCTACGTGAAACTTTTTTTATTCCCTGTTTTAAATTTTATAATTTTATTTTACAGACTTAAAGTCCTCATTTTTATATTTAGACCAATAAAAAAGATCGATATTGGGTCCACAAGGTTCAACACTTGATATTAAAATTTTGACTTACAGTTAAAATTTTCGATTTTTTTTTAGGGTTTGCACATCTTGAACTTAGCTTTTCTATTAAATTCCTCATTTATAAATTTTTACCAATAAAAAAATGTAAAATATTGACTATTGAGTCTAATATAATAGATACTTATTATATATCATTGCTGTACAAACATTAGCATTAGAGAATTATTGAGTTAAAACCTAAGTAATATCTATGTGCAACTGAAGATCACAAAATTGTATTAATTTATTTGCCAATATCCCAGAAACTATTAATTTTATGAAATATTTTTCAAATAAAAGTTTTTTAATCTTAATAGTGCTACAATTTTGCAATAATAGTTTATTTAGTATCTCTAATAGTTGCGGAGATATGGAAATTTCCGCATCTATAAAGTATGCTAAAATTAATTTTAGGGTTATATATCCAATTCCAAAATCCCCTCGGGGCAACACTATGGAAACCCTAGATACCAAGTTTTATCCCGATCGGTAAAATTGTTAATGCTCTACTCCACGGTACAGACAGACAAACGACATTGCAAAAACAACTTTTTCGGATTCGAGGGGTCATGAAACGTCGACGTCCATCAAAACCTAGAGTTCGATCTATTAGACGATCACAATACTTTTTCTACTACCTGTAAGGTAGTGAGAAAGTAAAAATATATTATTATTATTAGCACTGCGTCTTACTACCCGTTCGGTTTATACGCACTTACGCTAATGTGTAATGGTAGGGTAATTATGGGATGAAATGGAGGACCTACAGTTTAACGTGGGATCCGAACCACGGTGGAGGCCTGGCATTCCTCACATTCACAAGTTGTGATTAATACACGTCTTGTCAGAGGTGAAGGAAGGGTTTGGAAATCATGTTAATCTATGCCGGGACCGAGAATTGAACCCCGGATCCCCAGCACAGAAGTCTGACACCTTACCCCTAGACCACCAGGTCACCAAAAATATATTAGATACTTTATAATTATTATATTACGTGTGTATATGGTCGATACATACTAATTCTCCACCTAGTAGAAAATTATTTTTATAATATAGGTCTTGCTACAATGTTCCTGGCTGCACGCTTTTCCCACAAAGAAGACCCTATTTCCTATGACAGCTGGAGTTTTTTCGGCCCCCTCGATAGGACTTAGACTATAGGAAGAAATGATATAACACTAGCGCCAACTTTGGAACTAAGCTAAAATGATAGGCTACACTAGAGACAAAATACATTTTAAACAGAATATCAAATATAATTATTATACTTAAATTTAAAATATGTGGATATCTAAAGGTGTCACCACTTAAAATAAAAATCTAATTTTATAATTAATATAGCGTGAAAGTTTATAAGTTTTACCAATGGAACCAGATAAGTTAAATTTTATTCAGGTAATAAAAAATTAGAGAGAGGGATATTATTTAATTGAATAAAATTTCAGCTTTACACAAATTAAATTAACACCTGAATCAGGTTAGAAAACCTAAACACATATTTAAAAAACAAACAAATATAACAAAGCACAAATTTTTTTTTTCTCTTTTCCCCAAAGTCTTAGATCATTTACAACAATGTTTATATTTAGGTCCAAAGTTTTTCTGTCTCTTCCAAAAATAACATCTGAATAGAACAAAATATATATAAATATATTTGTATATTGCAAGAAAATATGTTATAAAGTGAATTTAATTCATCACTTTGGTGTGGTATCACCTTCCAATCAGTGGCGTGCGGTGACTTTTCTCAAAGAGGACTAGGTTTGAAGACATCTTTCATTATGGGGCTAAAGAGGAATACTCTCCATATAATGTACAATATGTAACTTAGAAAAACACTTTTACAGGTCATAGGGTAGGCAATTTAGCTCACTCCAACCGATTTCCAATATTTAGACATGGAATAAACAAATACATAAATAAATTAACTAAACAAAGACATGAATAAAAATAAACAAATAAATAAGTAAACAAGTAAATAAAAAATTAATATTTGAATCTTACCATTATTTATATATTAGTGCAATCCTTCTGTCACCTTTCTGAATGAATTTGTTGATAACAGCGTCATAGAAAGATTTTTGACTCTGCAGTTCATCTAGCAAGACTTTTTCAACTGACAACAGGGAAAGTGTGGATAACCTATTCTCACATTGGGTGTTACGCACAGTCGTCTTAATACGTTTCAAACAAGAGAAGGTGCGCTCAACAGTGGATGTGCTTACTGGTATTGTTGATACCAAACAACACAATTTATATGTTTCCTGGAACGCTTCTTTTGCTAAGTCTGTTTCTTCCAGGAACTTCATAATTTCAGTCACAGTTTTGTCTGAAAAGTCTGATAGTCTGTAAACCGACATTAATTCACTCCGAAAATTAACAAAATTGAAAAGACTACCGTAGCTTGACTTAAGTGACAAAAATAAATTGTCAGGAAATCGAGATTTGAAACTTTGAAATTTTTTTGAATCTAGCAGCTCAATAAATTGCAGCTCATTAAGATCTTTAAACCTCAGCTCCATTTGCCCAACCATGGTGTCAATAATTTCATTATAAAGACGCACATATTTATTTCTGGGATTCAATGAGTCATCTTCTCTACGTCTCTTCTTAGGAGCTTCCACATTGTCATCATCTTCTAATTTTCTATAAGTATCTTCAAAGTCGTTTCTAGCATCTTTGAGTTGAGAAATCGTCTCTTTTACTTTATCGATGCAGTATTTCACATCTAAAGTTTTGGTTTGAAGAATTTTGAATAATGTGTCGGTGAGAGAAAAAATGTTGGTGAAAACCTTCAGTAGAAAGGCGAAATCAAAATCCCTCAATGATGATGAATACCCTTTAGCAGTCACGAAAGCATCAGTATCCCAACTATCTGGATTTTCAGCAATATTCTCAAAAAAATGTATGAGTTCTGTTTTATTTTCATTCACCGTGTTCACAATTCTGGAATTGTAATTCCACCTTGTACTGGCAACTGTTGGGAACCGCTTCTTTACCTCAGATAGATTAAGAGCGTTAATGCGTTTCGATGAATGTGAAAAGAAATTTGGAATGCCATTCAATGTCTTAAAAAATATCTTACATTCTGTTATATGACTCACAGACTGAGAAAGAACTAGATTGAGTTTGTGAGCATAACAGTGGATGAAGAGTGCACCTGGGCACCTCTTTTTCACAAGCGTCTGTACACCATTTAAATGTCCAGAAAATGTAGCGGCTCCATCATACGCTTGTGCTACAAGTTTTTGCTCACAATTGAAACAAGAAAGGATTCGAAAAACATGCTCACTTAAAACAATTGCAGTGCGATCACTGCTGACATCTGAAAAACCAATAAATCTTTCATAAATGTTGCCATCTTTCACATATCGAAGGACTGTCGAAAGTTGAGAGAGCTTAGCAATGTCCGTAGTTTCGTCCAACATTATTGCTAGAAAAAATGCATCATTTATTTCCGACTTAATCTGATCCAAAATTACATCACCAGCACATTCAATGATGTCGTTTTGAATTTTGTTGGAGGTTCCTTTAAACGCCCCCCTGCTCTGAAGATGAAAATCCAATTTAGTATCGTATTTAGAAAGTAACTGCATTAGTTCAATGTAGTTTCCCCGGTTAAGAGAATCTTCCCGTTCGTCGTGACCTCTGAATGGCAGCTCTTGTTTAGCCAAAAAACAGCACACATCAATTAATCGTTTCATTAGTTCCCGGTTTGAATCAACTTCTGCATTATGTTTTAAAACGTCTAACCTTTTTTGCTCACTCAGCTGAAAATCTATTCTGGTTTTCCCGAAAGTTTTTAATTTAGTTATTGCGGATAGGTGTGCGTGAGTCTTTTCATGGCGCATTTTGGCTTTGTGAAAATTGCTGATATCACAAAAGCCGTTATTATTCCACACTCCCTTATTTGTTTCGAACAACATACAAGGCCAACAATACAGCTTATTTCTTGATTTGCATGCAGTTAACCATTTTGAAGAAATGTAATATTCTGTTTTGAAATGACGTGTATAGTCTTTCATTTTTGTTTTAGCAGAAATGTCTGGAGTTGGCCTACCTTTCATTATTACTTGCTGCTTTTCTTCAAACGTGAGGGCTCCAAACGAAACCTCGAATAATCGGTCGAGAACACAGCATTGAGAAAGGTGATCGGCACTGCTACATCCCACTGAACTACCTTCACTAACCCTGCTACTTGTCTCAGGTCCCTTCCCCAAGCTTTGTTGTGAGGGAACAGTTTCCAAATCCGAGTCCCCTTCCATATATCACACTTTCAAACAATGTCAAACTAAATTGACAATCGAACACTTTAACACTTCACAAGATCTCTTTCATCAATGGGAACAATTACATCAGCTTAACAACCACAACACTACCACTTATAAGAAGCAAACAAAAATTTCATTTACTTGTGACAGAACGCCAAGTGTTAGCACATAATCTTACTATACAGAAGGACTAGTATGGCTTCAACTAGTCCTCTACCCGGGGAGAGCCGATAAGACTCGAGCGCTTCCGAAGCTAGGTCGGAGAGGGGAAAGGGGCCGCGCAAATAGCGGGAATATCATTGCGTATTGTGACAGCGCTTCTGATGTTAGTGTGTTGTCATTTTAGAGAGGGGTTGGGGGGTGGGGGAAGCGCACAAATAGCTAGAATATTGTTGAGTATTGTGACGCAAATTGAGACTCAGATTTTATTTGATGCTTTTATTTCCCGTTAAAATTTAACTCAAAATAAATAAATTAAAAATGTCTGGGGACTAGCCTAGTCCTACTAGTCCATTGACGGCACACCACTGCTTCCAATATATATAACATAATACGATAGAATTGGAATTCTTATGGCTCACCAAATTTAAAGAGGTTGCTGATTCAATTTAGTGAAAAATTTTTCACTAAATACTATGAAATTAATTTGTTTAAATTTACCGTTCTACTAGGAATCCAGTTGAGATATATATATCTCCAAATGCTTATCAAGCATGAGCATTCCTTTGCACTATATTTAAATACACGAATTTTGCTTATTTTACAATTATTTATTCATATTTGTATAGACCATTGTAGATTTTTTTTCTTTACGATAAAAAGGAGGTTGAAAGAAGCTACCTTTTCACTTATTCTTATTTCAAACAACAATCCCAAACTCTTTCATTGCATGGAGGAAACAAAACCTCTTTGCATTCACTAAACGAGTTCATCCAGAGCGATGTTTGAAATCGGCGCTATATGGGCCAGTTTCATAGTCAAATTTAGTACGCCTAAAGTGCGAGTCGATACTAAATACAGGACGACACCTACCTAGACCAAAATGGAATGGGCCAGTTTCGCATATGAAACTGGCCCATTCCATTCAATTTCAGGTAGGTGACGTCTTGTATTTAGTATAACGCCGCACTTGAGGCGTACTAAATCTGACTATGAAACTGGCCCTAAGTATTGGCTAGTTCCTAACTTAATCACTCCATCTGGGTGAGCGTTAAAATAAAACTTGAGACATTTGTGAGTTAACTTGATCTGTTGCATGCGTACCTTAGCAGCAAAATTGGCTAGAAATGGTACATTTTAAAACATGTAAAATATATTAATTCCAACGTTTGGATATGACTTGTAGAATTATTTAACCAAGCCAAACAATTATGTTATGATTATGAAGGATTATGATCCACAAATCATGATGGATTAAATAACAAGGCTATTATATTTGTTAGTTATGGTTAGAGCCACATCTAGATATCAAGTTCTTTAAATTGATTCCTGGATAGCTCAAAGGTTAGAGCATTGGCGCGCTAAGCCAAAGGTCCCGGGCTCGATTCCCGTGTCCAGGTGTCATTTTTAAATTTAAAGAATATGTTATAATTGTTTCATATGTAAACATTGAATACTTACAAAGTAACGTAAGTAATTAAACTGCAAGAATGCCGACAGTAGCAAGAGACGCGATGGATTGTGGATGGTGTGTTATAATTATCACTTGGGTGGATCTTTCTGTATACAACTTCTAACAGAAGCAGCACTCATACATTAATATTTACACATTTTATGTTTTCATTTAAATTAGATTTTAGCCAGAAAACGTTGTTCAAGTTCTATTTACATTATTTAATTTTTTTCGAGGTATTTAACGTGTACTTTCTAAACAGAATGATGATGTTAGCACATGAAAATTTCTTTGAATGAGAGTGAAAGGGCTTACCAATTTTCCCGGAAAAATATTTGCACATATATTCCAGAAAAAAAAATACTATCGATATTTGATTTATCTTCTTCGGTAGTAGAATGGCTTATGGCATCATTCTCGCAATAGACTGAACTTCCAATGACGTGGAGATTGAGATTATAATACCTGTTGGCTGTTCTGAGGTTAGCTTTCCTTAATACAATAAATTTTCCACAATCCCTCAACGACAACGCAGGTACACTTCCTTTAAATTCAACCTTCCTCATCCCTAAAAACTATTAACGTAATTAGTACATAAGCAACGCGGTACTAGAAAAAAACAAAAAACAAGTGATTAAAATTTAAATTAAGTTTCTTGTTTATCAACTTGTATTTCATAATTGGCCATTAAAATATTTATCACTCCGATTTCGATTTGTAAAGGCTATCCAAATGTTATATGCTTTCATAAATAACGTGTTTGTGTACTAAGCATTAGTTACAAATTGATTATGAAATAACTCTTGCTCCAAACAACCAGGAAAAATTTTACAACTGGCACATACCAGAAGTAAGAGATTATAAAAATAAAATTTAAAGCTCCGAACATCGTTGGAAGAAAACGTCAGTCCCATTTTCATGGGAAGAACCTTATCTTACATCTAGAAAAGCTACTAGATCTACTTTCACGTCAAGTCATGTGATCTGCAGCTCCACTAATGATAGCTAGTATCAATACCTATAAAATAACAATATTAATAAAGTAAAATGTTATCAATTTTGATATATTTATATTTTCTTAAGGCTCTTCCTATAAAAATTGGACTGATAGTAACATCTATTAGCACAGGCCACTACATTTGTGCCATCCATCTATGTCTTTTGCTCTCTTTATCTTTCCTTCCTTCTCTCTCTCTCTCACACACGTTATTTCCCTCTTTTTTCTTTTTCATATATCTTTTTTCCTCACGCACACATTATATTCCTCATTTTCTCTCTCCTTCTGAAATCGAATTCGTTATGACTCAACGCTGGGTTATTTTCGACGGCCAAAAAACCTATTTTTGTTCCATGAGAAATCGACGCTGGTGCTTCTTGAACGTGTGAAATATACAACAAAACATTCTACAAAGGGTGTAAAAAAGAATAAAGTTCATTTAAAATGTATCGAATTAATTGTTATTACATTTTAAAGTTAGTTTTTTTTATCACCAAGTCTTACTACTCGTTCGGGTTTACAAGCCTATGTAATAATTACGATAGTGCAAATGTGGGTCAACTTCCTCTGAATTTAACCTTCTTCATTCTTAGCACATTAGTTTAATTAACTAATATGCGTATAAACTAAACGGGTAGTAAAACGTGGTGCTAAAAAGAATACTTCTGTTTTTCTAAAAATAAATTATTTAAGAGTGAAAAGTTTACTGATAACCAATATTTGAAATTTTTGTATCAAGCTATAATAGTTTACTTATAGTTAATAAAGTACGGAAATATCGTTAGTAAGTACGGGCATGATTAGGTGCACATTGAATTCCTTAATTTAACGACAATAACTTATTGTCTGAGGTTTAATATTAAAGTAATTTTTACCACACCTATAATTTGCTATAGAAATATGTTTTTATAGAATAATCTATCTTTGATCTATAATCTGATTTGACTTCTCAAGCAACCAGATAGTGAAATAAAACTAAAGAATAAGAAAATATATAACTCTAGACTCATTAAAAAACAAAAACGAAAACTTTATGATTAATGTTCGTTCTCTAAAATGCCAATACGTATTAACATAAATGCTAATACGACCCAGTTAATTTGATTGATTATTATTCCTCTGAAATGGAGAGAATAATGCTTTGATTAATATATGTTGTGTGTGGACTACACTAAAGGGCAAAACTTTATTCGGTTTTCAACTAAAAATAGGCAAGTAATGTAGCAAATACTCTTCATAATCTCACCAAAATTTTATATTCTTAAATTAATATACATTGCTTAGGTACCAGTACATATTTGAAAATACTAATATCTGTGTGTTTTAATAAATTAAGTTTTATAAAAATAAAGAACTGTAAAGTGGTTTTGTTATTGACGATACAAAATATGACATTCAAAAGGTATCTAAGATCATATTTGTAGTATATGCTCATTAAATGGTTAACAATGATAATTTTAAAAGCATTTATAAAATAATATATAAAATAAAATTTATAAAACGTTTACATAACGCCCACCCATATAAATTATATTTATTTTATTTGACATACAGTCCAAGATACAATTTCTAATAAAAACGGTCTAACTGAAAGTTCAGTAGGATTTTGGTATCAAGAAACTTTTAGAGGAGACACCCATAATTTTTTCGGACAATGTTAATTACTATATTATTAAATTTAATTTATAGATATTAATAATATCCATCAAAAAGTGACAGCTGCAGATAACATGACTTGACGTATGAATACATGAAGGTAGATCTGCAGTCCAATTTTCATAAGAGGAACCCTATCTGAGAGCTAGAAAAGTTACTAGATCTACCTTCACATATTCATACGTTAAGTCAGGTGATCTGCTGCTTTCACTTTTGATAGATATTATGAAAACCAAGAGACACCGAAATATCTCAGTACATGTTTTTATGAACTTTTACTAGCACATCAATTGAATATAATAAAATTTTAAAATAACAATGTAGCGTGGATGGAAGATTCTAGAACCGTGCTAAGGGCAGTGACTAGATGGATAGAACTATCTCAAGATAGGAATAGGATGTAATGAGGTGGACGGGATAGAATTAACTCAAGATATGGATATGGTGTAATCAGGTGGACTGTATGTAACTAGTTTAAAATAGGGATAGGGTGTAATGAAGGGGGGCTGGATAGAACTAGCTCAAATATAAATAGGGTGTAATAAGGTGGACTGAATAGAATTAGTTCAATATATGGATAAGGTGTAAATAGATGGACTGGATATAACTAGTTCAAGATAGGAATAAGTGGCGTACTTTTGTGAGTACGGAAATGCACTTTTGAGTTGCTAATGCCATAGAGTTAGTAAACATTTTCAAACAGTATTACACAGAGGAAATAAAACAAAAGAGGAACTTTTCGCGAAATTGATTACTTGTCCTTTTATATTAGAATAATAATCAATTAGAGATTTTAATGAGAATTAACGATTTATAAAATCCATACACATTTTTATTAAATAGTAGACGACATTATACTTTGCCATTTTTTACCTGAAATTTCCCCCAAAAATAGTACCAATTCCACTAATACACATTTTTTCCACTTTATATTCCCATTGCCGATAAAAGTTCCCATTCTAGAAAATGTATTTCCCTCAACCGAATACCATTGATAAAGAAGTAAAATATGTGTTTTATCTGGCTATTAAGAGAGTCATAGTGACTAAAGGCAAATATGTATAAATTTAAGAAATTGAGTAGAATTTGCTATACCTATTTTAACAAAAGAAAAATATTCACCGACTTTAAAAACCGAAGTACAACTTTTATCTAACGGAATACAATAATTTTATTTACCACAAATCAGGGTTTATATCGATTCCTATAAAAATGCACTACTAATATAGTAAAATGTTATCAATGTTGAACATAAACAAATATGTTTGTATTTTCTAAAAGATCCTTCATGCCAGAATGTTACTATACAGTAGACATTCAGAGGTACAAGAATAACTTGTTCCGATGCCAGAAAGGCGCCAAACAGGAGTAGCTTCTGTTCAGAATTACAGGTAGTTCTAAGTGGCTGATGCTTTCACACGTTCGTACAGACCCTCGCCTTTAAATAACGAGTGACCTTGGCCGTGGGAGATCCTTGTCGATTTCGATTGAAGGGCTTAATTTCATTACAACCAAATTAACTCACTTACTGGATGAATAATACACTGATTTTGTTAAGAATCCCATTATGAAAGGTATTACATCCTACCAAAATACTACTATATAGTAGGGAGTGTAAGGAGTGTAGAGAATGTAGGGAGTGTAGGGAGTGTAGAGAATGTAGGGAATGTAGGGAGTGTAGAGAATGTAGAGAATGTATGTAGGGAGTGTAGAGAATGTGGGGACTGTAGGGCGTGTTGAGAATGTAGTGATTGTAGGGAATGTAGGGAGTGTAGAGAATGTATGTAGGGAGTGTAGAGAATGTATGTAGGTAGTGTAGAGAATGTGGGGACTGTAGGGAGTGTTGAGAATGTAGTGATTGTAGGGAATGTAGGGAGTGTAGAGAATGTGGGGACTGTAGGGAGTGTTGAGAATGTAGTGATTGTAGGGAATGTAGGGAGTGTAGAGACAGTGGGGACTGTAGGGAGTGTTGAGAATGTAAGGATTGTAGGGAATGTAGGGAGTGTAGAGAATGTAGGGAGTGTATAGAATGTAGAGAGTGTAGAGAATGTAGGGAGTGTAGGAAGTGTTGAGAATGTAGGAATTGTAGGTAATGTAGGGAGTGTAGAGAATGTAGGGAGTGTATAGAATTTAGAGAGTGTAGAGAATGTAGGGAGTGTAGGAAGTGTTGAGAATGTAGGAATTGTAGGTAATGTAGGGACTGTAGAGAATGTAGGGAGTGTATAGAATGTAGAGAGTGAGTAGATAATGTAGGGTGTGTTGAGAATGTAGGGAATGTAGGGGATGTAGGAAATGTAGGGAGTGTAGATAATGTGGGAAGTATAGAGAATGTAGGGAGTGTATAGAATGTAGACAGTGTAGAGAATGTGGGGACTGTAGGGAATGTAGGGATGGTTGAGAATTTAGGGATCGTAGGGAATGTTGGGAGTGTAGATAATGTAGGGAATATAGAGAATGTAGGGAGTGTATGGACTGTAGGATTGTATGGACTGTAGTTGACAAGGTTTTTTTGCAGTTTTTATTGAAAACATTGTTTCTGGCCAAAATAAATCACATATTGCTCCAGCAGAAACATAGAGTTTAACCAGCACTTTTTCTCTTCATTTAATTCCTGGTCATTTGGACATGAACTTTAACTCCCGGTCAGCTACAGGCAGGCTCACCTTGGTGCCCGGTGAGGTAGAGCAGGAAGTCTGAGATGACGGACTCTCTTGCTGCCCACACCCCCCTCAATCCTTGCAAGGGCTCCAACTCTCGACCCGTGGGGTCCCGAGTCCAACCCCCGCGCCCTTCGCACCCGGGACACGCCGCCGGCATCCTCATGACGCGCATGCACGCGTGCTCACACCGCCGACTACACCACAAGTAAGACAATCACTCCACTCGGGAAAAGGGGGACACGATTCTGCGATCTCCCCCTCTCTTAATGAGAGCCATTTTGAGTCGAAAAAAATGGTAGTGAATAAAGTAATTCGGTTTTATTTAACTGAAACAACAGCAGTTTTAGGTCTGCTTTAGTGTTAGGGCTGGGTGAACCTCAAATTTACTGTCCCTAAATTTATTGCCTTTGAATTTACTAATCCCCAATTTACTACCCACAAATTTATTGTTTCCATATTCACTATTTCCAAATTTACTGTTCCTAAATTTCCTATCTCCAAATTTAATGTATCCAAATTTACTGTCTCACATTGAGTTTAAAAATGATACATTTCCAAACAAAATTAATAGTTTAGAATTAAATTTAATCACATACCGGGGTCACTGCTACCTCTTGGCCAACATAAAAACCTCTTTTTCATGTCAAAATAGCTCGAATAAAGAAAAAAATAACGTGTTTTTTTCCATCCAAGCAACGAAATACTTCGAATTCGGTATTTTTAACCTGGATTTCTAAAATTAGCAGTTGAAACATTTGTGTGAATATATATATTCAATTTATAAATATTATTAAAGAAAAGTGGGTTGAACTAAGATAGTTTTTGGTGGTCATTCAATATCAGAAAGAAAAAAAAAGAAAAAAAAATGTTGTCCCCTAATCTGTAGAAATGTAAGTTCTAAAAGATACATCGATCAAGTTTTTAATTTTATTTGCTTAGACGCTTTATAAGATGAGTTAGTTTCATTTTCAAATTTATATAGATCCACTTCAGTGTTCGAATTGTCTAAAGGCGTCACCATCGCAATAGATTGGACTGTCGATGATAAGGAAATCGGGGTTCGAATCTCTGTTAGATTCACTGAGAAATGTTTTCCCTATAAGGTTTCTCACTATCCTTCTACGTAAATGCGGGTGCATCTATGTATACAACTCAAAAGTGTACTAAGACAACGGTGAAATAAACAATGTTATTTACATTCGATCTTGTTTCTCTTTCTGTTGTTTCCACAGATGTATCCCGCCCAACTCAGCATTATTACAGTCGCTTTAATAATTAATTAATCAAATTAATCACAAAATAGAAACATCCAATCAAGGATATGTATTTATTTTTTCAAACAATATTTATTTAAATGTGAAATATAGTAAGTACCATATTATTCAACGCTCTTAATCTTTATGTTGACGATATTTGAAAACTGCTACTTAAAATTTGTTAACGAAGGTCCAATTTTAAGGGGCCTAGCGATGATTTAAAAAACAAGCATAGCAATTTTTTACTTAAAGAACATTCATAAATTTGATTGATTTTATTTATATTATTTTTAAAACAAGAGTTTTGAATAAGTTTATTATTATTTAATAAAGACAATTTTATTCAACCTTTTAATCAATTGTGGTTAATGTAATTTTTAAAAAAATTCTCAAATTAATGTTTAACCAAATTAAATGTAAAACCAAAGTTCATCTGCATTAGCACGTTATTGAGTGGCATCAACTGGCCATAGTAATTGACTAATTAATTAATGCATTCTAAAACAACCTGATAGGTTAAAATAAATTCCTCTAATTTAATAAAATACTATGAGAAGAAAAAGGACGCTACTAATTTATTTTAGGAATGGACACACCTGACACCTAAAAAACATACTAGAACTACTTTCACGTATTAATACGTCAAGTCATGTGATCTGCATGGATGTCACTTTTGATAGGCAGTATCAATATTTATAAAACAACAATAATAATAAAGTAAAATTTTACCAATGTTGACAATAAAATATTTGTTTGTATTTTCTAGAAGATTCTCGAAATGTCAATTTGTAATAGATACAAAGTATGCTAATGTACGCTAACAAGAACTTGAACATTAGAACGCAAACACATATGGTAATAATCTTCTTGTTTTATTTATTTTGCTCACCGCGTATTACTACTCACTCTGGTTATACAAATATGTAGGCCTACTAATAATTATGTTAATGTGAGCAAGGTTGAATTTTAGAGGAAGTATACCCGCATTTGCGTGGAAGAGGATTGGAAAACAATTTAGGTAATAACACACCCGATCGGGATTAAAGCCCCCGATCTCCCCGCCATCATCATCCGTCCAAGTCTACTGCGAGGATGACGCCTTAGAACCGTGTTCCACCAACTTTTTTAAGTTCATAAATACACTAAAGGTGGGGATGTAAGTGACGCGATAAAAGGTGAGTGTTTTTGCAGTTTTCATATCAACACTTTTTTTTGTTTCTAAATAAAAAAATATTCATTAGAAACATATAGTTTAGTTTCCTTCACAGGGTGATATCAACAGTTGTTGAATATATGTCAAGGGTGTCATGAAATTTAATGATAACGTTTTCTATCTATTTAAAAAAGTTTTGTCATCTAATGCCACTATGCTCTTGACAGATATTCAACAACTGTTGATATCACCATGTGAAGAAAATTAAACTCTTTCTAGGTTTTTACTAAAGCAATATTTTATTTGTTTAGGCCAAAAAATGTTTTGGTATATGAACTTTAAAAAAACACTGACCTTTTCTCGAGTCCCGTACATCCCCACAATAATAAGCCTAATTTATTTGCGACTGTTTGGTTTCGGACACGCGCCGCGGCAGCAAAAAAAAATGTTTTACGCACCCAGTCCAACAGCTGTAATGGTAAATCAGAGTTAGGAAAGTAGAGACTAGTTTTTTCCTTAACTAACTTCAAAGGTTACAAGATAAAAGGTTGAACTTCTTTATATGTGTTATACTCTTTAAGATTTGGAAACGTTTCGTTTAAACCTTTAGTAATTTGGGTAAACCATAAATCTAATTTCGCGCGACAGCTTTTTACTTAGTCGAACGTATTTAAAATTTTAGTGAGTACGAGTAATTAATTAAAAAATGCAGGCGACGCACGGCGGCCGCTCGTATCGACTTCATTCGTGTTCTTATTGAACAGCGACGCTCTTGGCTGTAGCCGCACGGCGCACCTAATTCACCGCCGCGGCACACCTTTTGTGGAACACCGCCTTAGACCATTCAACCACTAAGGTGGGTCTCCATTCTAAGGGGTATTTGGTTCAAGTCTAGATTCATCATGTTGAGTAGTGACGTAATAAAACATACAAATAAATAGAAGGAATCCTCAATGTCACACGTCTCCAATCACTCAAATAAAAACTATAAAAAAATAAAACAAAACTAAGCGATATTGAACGACCACCGGTTGAAGCCTGTTTTTACTTTTCAAAATCTGTTTACTAAAAATTCCACAGCGATATAACTTGACAGTATACGCACTGTAGCAAACACACTAGCGCGACCGAAGGTTGGCATCGAACTGAGGACCTCTCCTCCTTAGCGTCACGCGAGTGTTTCCAAACGAACTGGTACTAAATATACCCGACACGCGGCTAGTGGGTTAGCTTGTTTTGACACAGGAACTGAGGTTGCAGGTGGGGGAGTTGTTAAAACTTGGCTCCTGCCCCCCTCCCTCAGTTGGGAGAGGGCCAATGTTTTCAGGACGAGAAGTATGTTACGCCTCAAATCTTGAAGGGGTCGACTGGTGAAAAATACTCGCCCCAAGAATGTGTAAATAAGGATTACGTAGCCGAGTGGATAGAAGAAATCAAACGCTTCCTAGTACGACGTGATTTTTTTAAATTTAAATACTACAGAACCCCCCCTTTGGTGGCCGCGTGGTCTAACGCGCTACTCTCGGAGTAGACTAGACTGCCGATGACCGGGAGAGTGAGGTTCGAATCTCGGTCGGGTGTGCTGAGGGTGTTTTTTTCAAACTGGTTTTCCACGCTACCTCCACGCAAATGCAGGTACACTTCTTATAAATATAACCTTCCTAATCCCTAAAACTACTAGCGTAATTAGTACATAAGCGTATAACCCTAACGGGTAGTAAGAATTGGTACAAAAACAAACAAACGAGAAAGACCTCTTTTAACCATATTATTAAGTCCAGTAGAAAGGTATTATGATTGTCTAACAGATTGCCCGATACTTTAGCTCAGTCGGTAGCGTTCCTATCTATTGAGAAAAGGGTCCAGGGATCGATTTCCGGCATGGGCGGAAAATTTATCGTTGGTGAAATGTGGGTTTACCCTTTCACAGTAATGCGTTAACGGGGAGGGGGAGAGTATAATGGTTGTTCTAGATTTATAAGTCGTGTGCTGATATAATCAGCCGTTTTAGAAAGTACACGTATAATACCTTGAATAAGTGAAAAACTAATTCGATTTGAGATAAACTTGGACTATCCACCTTTTTGTCCTGTACCCTTCATACGCAAGAGTCGTCCCTCTCTCAAGTCATAGGATCCCTTGTAGCCATTGGCATTGTTCCTAAAGTGTGTATTGTTTGTTATTGTATTGTTTATTACCTTTTCACATACCGCACCTCTTCTTTCCTCCTACCATGAAATAAACCAACTGCTAGACACGTTTTAGAAAACCCTTTAAAAAAAAGTCGGGTAGATAATTATCCTTGTAAATATATTGCCACAAATAGTCTGTATCATTAATTTTATGCCTTGGCTAGGAGTCGAACAATCCAATTTTCATAGAAAGGGTTTTTCAGAAAATACAAACATATTTTAGCGATCAATATTGATAACATTTTTACAATATTATTATCAACTTAAATCGAGTAATGGTGGTGTAACAAGGGGGGCATTTCTTCCCCTTCCCCTATACACCTGTTGGTTTTCGCTTCCTCTTCGCCGGCGTTTTTTTTTTGTTTAGTTGAAATGTATTTGGATGAAAAATTGATCAATTTGGTTCAACTATACCTAGTGATTTATGAAAGTGTCATGAAGGAAAATGCGTCGAAGAAAATCACGGAAATGTTAAAGGAAACTCGTCAGTAAGATTTTACACTTTGTAAACATTATCATACTAGCCATATTTTATTAATTATGATGTAATACTTTAAAGTAAATGACATTATGAATGATCTTGGTTCAAATTTCTGCCAGTTAGTGGAGGTAGCAGGTGTTTCAGAATTTTAGTATTATTAATTTATTGGAGGCTTTGTTTGGCTCCAGCCATCTGGTTTGCTTCATAAAACTTTAATTACTTTATGTCTTGTTTTTTTAAATACAATCCCTTGTATCGAGAGAAGCAGGTGTTCTGCTTGTTCCGCACGTGCATTTACTATTTTCCCGAAAGAGGTTAATCACAACAGGGACCATAAATAAATATAAATAACAGACATATAACAGCTCTTCCTCCTGTTCATCGGCAGCAAGGCACAGAGCGACCATTGCCTCCTGTTCATCGGCAGCAAGGCACAGAGCGACCATTGCCTCCTCTTCACTGCTGCTATCACTCATCTTCTATTCAAATAATATCTACCCTCTTTGGCTGATTCCTTCTGACTGACAACAATTCTAAACAAATGTACGGACGAAACTCGTTTCCGTTCTTAGGGTTCCGATTCCAAGCGTTCCGATCTGTTCCGATCCGATTAGGTGTGCATCAAGCTTTATTAACTCTCATATATGTCAATTCGTTAGAAAATTAAATTAAAGTTTATCAAACCTCTTATAATCACATCATGTTTTCCAAGATAAGGATTCGGATTCGGGATTCATAGGTATAGTGAGGATTCATGTCCATGATTCAAACTCGGTAAAATAGGGGACTTGACACATCTTTACTCCAAGTGGTACTTCAAGTGGTACTACAAGAAGTACTTTAAGTGGTAATACTATTGATTCTTCAAGTGGTAATACAATACTAGTGATTCTTCAAGTGGTACTACAAGTGGTAAAACAAATGATACTTCAAGTGGTACTTAAAATGGTACTTCAGGTGGTACATCAAATGGCACCACGACTGGTACTCCAAATGGTACTTCAAGTGGTTCTTAAAGTGGTATCTAAAGTGGTTTTCCAAGTAGTACTTCAAACGATACTACAAGTGGTACTTCAAGTGGCAGTACAAGACGTTAAATTCCATGTGGTACTACAAGTTATATTCTAAGGGTTACACCGAGTAGTACTCTCAGTGGTACTAGGACCAATCACAGTCACATCACCTATTGCTCAATTCTTGTAGTACAACAGCGGCTGGTGGGTGTTTTATTCTCGTCTCTAAAGAAGACATCGCACGCAGAGCCTCGCAGTCGAAGGTGACGTCACAGGGGGCCGGCGGATCTTGGCTCCTTCCAACGCCCCCCAGCGCCAAACAGTTGGAAGGTCGGGGGGGGAGGGAGGGGGGTTCCTGATAGTTCATTTATACGATGGACCGCTCGGGTTTAGGTTCGTCCGCTTTCAGAATTGATGTGGTGTTGAAGGATATACTAGCTATCGTGAAAACATCAGGTTTTTTTTTCCAATTAGTTGAAAAATGACACCGCGCCAATTATTTACCAATGAACCATTCAGAATTCATCCCGACGTCAGTGGTAGAGTATTGGAGCGATAAGGCATGGGTCCTGGTTTCGTTTACCGTGTCCAGGTGTCATTTTAAATCCAATTGAAACACAATGTCAGTGATGGCTGTATCCTTAGCCTAAATATTTTTTTCCCCATATTAGATTGTTAACATTAGTTTAGTTTATTTAATGACTCATGCACCGGTGATCCTCACGGTACGAGGCGACAGGTTCGCAATAGACTGTATTACCAGGCCATGGGGAGTCGGGGTTCGAACCATGGATCGGTGCACAAACCATGTTTATTTATTTCAAAAGTGATTTATCACTCTGAATTTACTATGCTTTTTCCATGACAATGAGATATCTCTACCCCTTTAAAAATTAGCAATTAAAGTCCATAGTGTTACGGTGGGATGAGGGCTAACGCAAATTTAGGGCAGTATTTTTGTAATTTTTATAACACAATACATTTATTGGTCAGAATTAAAAAAAATCCAGCAGCTAAGTTTATTTTAATTTTTTCCACATGGTAATCTCAACAGTTGTTAAATATCTGGAATGAGCAAAGCATCATTTGACCATGAATTTTAATCTTCATTTTAAAAGTTTTTGGTCAAAGGTCACTATGATCAAAATCAGGGCCCCACGCACTTCAGAAATCTAACAAGCAATGAAAAGCTTTAACAAATAAACTCTTGTTTTCTGATTAATATAACATTAAATTTTCAAATATCTTGCTCAGAAGTAATAGCTACCTCCTCCCAACACAACCCTCTCCAGCCTAGTTGCAGTCTCACCAGGAATGTGTGTTTCACAACCAAACAAGCAACGAGGATACAAAGCTCATGACCTACCTTTTAACTTCTCATTCTAACAACTGTGTGATGGTAAAATATATGTTTGAATATCTATGAATTTATACAGCTTTTAAAAATATACTTGTTCAACAGAAACGCTTAACACTTATTCAAAAATGCCTAAAAGTAACTCAAAACTACCTAAAAATAATTAAAAACTGACTCAAAACCAAAAAAATATGACCTACAAATTTTAAATGACAAGAAATGAGCAAAAAATAACCTATTAAAAAAAGTTTCCACAACCAGTATCACGAACAAAATGTATATTCACATGAGCATTGTTTGTGATGTACCAAAAATAAGATGACACGTAATAAAAATTCGGATCCTGCTCAAAACAGATGTTAAAAATTGGTGAGGTTGCCATGTGTAGAAATTTAAAATAAAAGTATCTACAGGAACAATATTTTATTTATTTAAAGCTAAATCAAAAAAAATTTTTGTCATAAAAATTGCAACGATACCGGATCCAAACTAGCGTTTACTTTCACCTCCACTTTAAAAGTAATTATTTAAAAAAAGATACAGTACATACAATGTGATTCTATCATGGTTCTTAAGGGACGGGACACAGTAGTCGAATTGCATCTGGACCGAGCTGGAATAGATCCAGGGAACTTGACGTTCCACGCCTTGTTATGTTGCGCCTGTTTAGAACAAAAAAAAACGTGCCGCTTGCCAAAATATGAAAGGGGATGTGGGGAGGGGGGGGGCAGGTTACGTAAAATAGTCACTTCCACTTCCCTCCTTCCCCCCACACTTGAGTAAGAAAAGTATTTTGGATCCCAGGACTCAAAGGTGTGACGGGATTTCTCACCTTGGGACCCGTCCTTGTAGCTCAGTGGATCAGGGAACACGACTCGGAGAGCCAAGTAGTGCCGACCACATATTTTAATATTTATTTGGAAACATTGCGGTGGTCGAATTTTCTGAAGGCGTCACGCTCGTAAATTATTGACTGCCACTGATTAGGAGATCTGGGTTCGAATTCCGGTCGGATATGCTATAAGGATTTTTCCCTAAATGGTTGTCCACTCTTCCTGCACTAAAATTTACTGTAGGTACACTTCCTATAAATTCAACCTTCATCACCCTTAAAAACAATAGGGTAGCTAACACATATGCAAATAAACCGAACGGGTAGTAAGATGTGGTGTCAACATAGATTTATGTGTATCAGGGGCGAGGGTAGACTTTTAACAAAGTGTTGAAATATACAGTACCTGCACTGTAAAGTATTCACTTACCTAGAAAAAGTATTCATTTCTTTAGTAAATCTAAAAGTACATAAAAAAAAATGTTTAGCACCATCAGAGGATACAAAGCTCATGACCTACATGACCTATTAATTACGCTAATGGGTTAGGAATTAGGAAGTTTGAATTTAAAGGAAGTTAACCCTCATTTTCGTGGAGGAAGAGTGGAAAACCATTTAGAAAAAAACCACCCCCAGTTCACCCGACCGAGATTCGAACCTCAATCTCCCCGTCCTCGGCAGTCAAGCTCAACACGAAACTAGCACGTTAACCAACTACGCCGCTGAGGCGGGTTTATAAATAATTAACCCAAACAAAAACACAATAAAAAGTGATAATTTTTTCAGTCACATGTCGTGGATTAATTCCAAATTAAATAAGTCTATAGCTTTTTTCTTAGCACAGCGTCTTACTATACGTTTGGATTATACGGCTGTGTACTAATTACGCTAATGTGATAAGAATGAGGAAAGTTGAGCCTATAGGAAGTGCATCAACATTTTCGTGGAGGAAGAGTGAAAAACAATTTTTTCAAACCAACCGTCAGTACATCTGAACAAGACTCGAACTTAGATCTCCTCGTTATTGGTAGTCCAGCCTATTACGAGAGTGACGCATTATACCACGTGACTAATCAGGCTCACTGACCACTCGACACCGGGGAGATGGAATGGAAATAAGCTCTCTTAGACCTCTAGTCATCCTTCCTAACCACTCGACCATGGCAATATATTATCAAGAGTTGCTCTATCTTCGTTTTATAAACACCTCAGATTTTTAAAAAGCAATCTCGTGCCGGAAGTTGACCTAGTTAACACCATATTGGCGAGGGAGTGGTGTGTTGCAAATAGCTGCACTTCCGTTCTCAGCCGGCGTCCGCCCATCCTTACGTTAATCTGTGATTTCGGCACTTTCCTCTCTGACGAAAGAAGGCGGCTACCTTCTGCCTTTACCATTCTAATACAACCCGGCAACAACGGATATTTACAATGGTTTGGATATTGACGAATATTATGATTAAAACGATGTCCATACCTCTTGTATTAACGAAGATATTCTGATTAAAACAAAGGAAATATTCTGATTAAAATAAAGTCTAGACCTCTTATATTGAAGGTGATATTCTGATCCAAACACTGTGTATACCTCCTGTATTTGACGGAGATATTTTGATTAAAAACTGTGTACACCTCCCGGAATGGTGGAGATATTCTCATTAAAACACTGTGTAAACCTCCTATATTGAAGGATATATTCTGATTAAAACACTGTGTAGACCTTCTATATTGAGGGAGATATTCTGATTAAAACAACGTCTAGACCTCCTTTATAGACGGAGATATTCTGATTAAAACACTATGTAGAGCTCCTGTATTGACGGAGATATTCTGATTGAAACACTGTGTAGAGCTCCTGTATTGACGGAGATATTCTGATTGAAACACTATGTAGACCTCCTGTATCAACGGAGATATTATGATTGAAACACTGTCTGGGACTCTTTAATTGATTGATGTAAATTGGTTGACGTTCAGAAATCCTATGTTATATAATAATCAATTTGCTATTTTAAACTACGATTTACACCAAAATGGAGGGGAAAGGCATCAATATATCCTTAGGATAATCAGCCTTTGAGCTAACAACCTAATTACTCCCTGATCCTCAAGGTGGGATGGAAGGGAAAGCGAGTTATGGTCTGTATTTTTAAAGTTTTTACAGCGAAAACACATTTTAGGCCAAAATAAATAAAATATTGATTCAGTAAACATGTTTATGTAATTTTCAACACATGGTAATATCAACAGTTCTTGAATATTTTTCATGAACATCACAGAGTTCAACTAGGACTTTTACTTTTAATTTAACAGGTTTCTGTTCAAATGCAACTCTATTCATGAAATATATTCAAGACCTGTTTAGATTACTGTACATAAAATTAAACTAAACGTACCTACTGGAGCAATATTTTTATTAATCTTGATAGAATTTTTTTTTATGAAATTGCAAAAAATTCAGATTTAATAGCATTATATTCCATCACATCTTAAAATAGGTTGGTGATTTGAACCAACTATTAAAAACCAACCAATTACCCAAATTGCCCACCCTATGTAAGACTTGCCTGTATCCAACTCAGTCTTGTGTACACAAAATTTAACGTTGTATAATTTTGTGTTTCCATCAAGATTCTCTTATCTGTTCACACACATTATTTTAATCATTGTGTGATCTTTCTTCCCTCTTTGTTCTCATAAAGGGGCTTAATCTTTGCATAAGAATACGAAGAGAATTATTCACGTGTAGTTTCCAAAAAATACAAGGTATATTATAGAAAACATTTGCAATGAAAAACACATAATGACTTTTTTAATAGTATAAATCAAACAAGTTAATCCATAATGTTAAAGAAGATTACCAGTGTGCCTGTGATTTGTTCTCCTCTATTTGACCAACTATGCATAGGCTCTGCTCTAGATACCTCACATGGGAATGTATGTTATCACTCACTCTGTCCCCATTTTACCAATCAAACATAGGCTCTACTCTACACACCTCCCATGGGAATGTATGTTATCACCCACTCTGTCCCCATTTGACCAATTATACATAGACTCTGCTCTACACACCTCACATGGGAATGTATGTTATCACCCACTCTGTCCCCATTTGACCAATCATACATAGACTCTGCTCTACACACCTCACATGGGAATGTATGTTCGTTGATATCTTACTAATGAGTGTTCTACTGAGTGATGAGAACATAATTATCACAGGTACAGTTTATACTAACACTGCTTGCCTTGATAACAGTTCTCGACACTGATGATAATTCCTAAATACTGTACTTCAAACTGAAAAGAGCTGAATATCTTGGGAGATTGATTGAGGCGCAATATTTTTCTTAGCGACATCCGGAGCCGTTAGATGATCTAAGATTTAAATTGCTGTTTAGGTTCAATTTGAAATACAGAATCATAGCAAAAGGTTTTCTATCAAATTTATCGTAACATTATTATGTAATTTTTTTCCAAAATTAATGCTCTCAATATAAATTTACAAAAATTAGGCATTGATTGGTAATGGTCCAACAGCTCCACTCAGTCGTTAGTGTGTCTGCCTGCTAAGTAAAGTGTCCCGGGTTTGATTCCTGTCATGGCTGAAAATTTTATCATTGATTAAATACAGAGTGATGGATTAATGGCCGGGTGGCTGGGCATTGTGTCTGTTCCAGATTTAAGTTAGTTTTTAAGTCGTGTGCTGATATAATTAGACGGTGTAGAAAGTACACGCTCAATACTGCAAATAATAAAATTATTAATGGACTATTAACGTTGAGCCAAAATAGACGATGACTAATGGACCAAACGGTGGTTTAACTCAGTGAAAGCGTCCTGGAGCTCTTATAGATGACTCCAGGGTTCGAATCCCGTCTGATCACGCCATTGAATGATTCTCCTCTTATTTTCTCGCTTGGTGAATCCCGGTTTATTTCTTAAAACTATCTGTTCTTTTTCCCGTGTATTTATATAAGTTACTACTAGAACCGGGGAACGCGCAGCTCAAGGCGTTAAGCCCACATTGAATTTGGTATCCGTTAACGGATAGAGTGTGGGTGGGGGAGGGTTTGACGTCTGGTTTATACCTTTACATGCTAATGCGGGTACACTTCATTTGTTTATTATTTCTAATGCTCAGGTTAAGCCAAGGTTGAAGACTTTATTTAGAAATTATTTCGATCAACATATTATCATTTGACATGATTAGTGAGTTAAAATATTCAGAAACAATTTTTAACTAGCAATAACGATGGTAATAATAATAGTAATAATAGTAATAATAATATCGTCTTTATTTGGGCAAAGGTAAGGCCAACGCCTTTTCTTATACTTAACTTAGCTTAGAAATTAGGAAAAGAACACAGTCGGGACCATCTCATCCTTGCTTCGTCTATTATTTCATGTACTCCCTTCCCTCTAACCCAACCCGCCCGAACAACATCATTCCTAATCTTGTTTCTCCTGATGAAAGCTATTATGTGCCTCAAAAAACTTCATTCTTAATCGATTTCGGTTGACTGCACAGCATCCTATTATTAGGCCTACACATATAATTATGACAATGGTGCAGCTCATTTCACTTATCTTCTTCAATATTTAATCTCTTCTTGCAAAGAATGTCTACGACTGGTTAAAATGTATCAGTAAACATTTTTTTATAGTTGAAATGAAATCAAAAACTAGTGCCTGATGTTTAAAGTACATACAGATATAAGTTACGAGCAAATACACACAATTCCATGCAAACCAACAAAATTTAGACTTGTGTCTTGATTCTGGTAGGATTCAAGGTCTGGAAGGTCATTTTTCCTACCAGAATATTAATATATTGAAGGATTCTGCTAGGTAAAAAAGGCCTTCTAGTCCTGGAATACCTAATATAATCAAGATTATAGTTCAATATCTTACCGCTAGAAAGCACTAATACGATAGTGGCGCTGCCATGAAGCCAAATAAGGTACCATTTGGATATTTTCTTTTCCTCTATTTTTAAATGATGAGTTTACAAGAGTGCAAAGGGGAGCGCGAGAGGTTGTAAAAGTTGAAATACATTTACCAGGTGTGGAAAATTATCTCCCCGATAAACAATTGTTTGACGGAAAGTGACTTACCTGCGCATGGCATGGATACGATTAACAATCAGTGAATGCGTTGACAGTGAATGCTTAACAAGCCATGAATGCCCTGACCTCACATTTTATACAGAGATGTACCTAGAGGAGCCTTTTTTTAAAGCCAATTGAATGCAAGTTAGAGGAACATTTTCATTTTACTCCAATCGTTGACCTTGAGATATGTACAATGATCCATCTCCCAACATTCTATGACTTGTTCAAATCCCACAATTTCTAACTGAATATTAAAATCCTTACGCAATTATTTATACAGACACAATTCTCACAGCAATGTATAAAACTTTTAATGCGAGGCTGTCATAAAACTATTGATTGTTTTAAGAAATGTTAGCGGCCTAGAGAAATGTTATTAATTGTTACCTCAAATATTTGTACAAAAAAAAATCCCATGGCGTCAGCCTGTAAACGAGCTAAACCAACAAAGTGGCCGCCGTATATTCACTAAGATAGTTCCAACATCTGTGGATAGAGGATGTCATGGGGTCTGCCCAAAGAAGCCACCGGAAGTTAATCTAAGCTTTTTTTAGAACAGCAGAGCCACTACTTCTTCATTCAAGTAGCTCCTCAAATTGTCCTTACGGGACTGAGTTTTACCCTATTATAGACCCACTGCTTCACAGAGATATCTGGAAGGGCCGGGGATCGAACCCGAGACCTCTGGATCTGTAGCCAGGAAATCTGACCCCTAGACCAATATTTGTACTATCTCAAATATAGTGATGATAAATCTACCCTTCCTTCCTTACCTCACCTTTTAAACATGACGTTTACAAGTTTGACTCATTCGTATGCATATAAATGTAGCTAACTTACAAATTGTTTCGTTGACACTTCATAATGAGATGAATTTACATCACAGTATGTTTTAATTTTGTACAGGCGAGCATTATAATCATTGTATTCTACTTTTCATCCGGCAGCATGAATATTGTTCTGAGCCTCACTGTCCAGTGCCAACAAGTGAATACAAGTAGACTTAATTAAACAAAAGTATTCATATAATACCAAGATGATTTAAATTTAGTCTGAAGGACGAATCTCTATAAAGCTACACAGTGTTTGAAAAGGAATTTAGAACGCAGAATTAGTACATCTAAGCAAAATAGCTACGTTCTTTCTATTACTAATTATCTACAATGTTTCTTATCAATATAGAAACAAGTTTGGATAGTGCTTCCCCAGATGTTAATAAACTATCTTCATCAAATTTTGACCAAGATTATTTTACAACTCATTCTGTTTTAATAAACTAAAAATCAAGGCTGTAACACAAAGTATTCATACTGTACATAGGAACAAACATATTTTAAATATAAATAAAATACCGTATTGAGAATACTAAAGACTATGTAAATATAGTTAGTAGCTATGTGAATATATATTTTAATATCCATTATGTTTTTCAAATCTATAATTTTAAGTCCATTTTAGATATATCATCAAAATAGATTCTAAAATATTGCTAGTTATGTTATTAATTGGCAACATAATATATTATAAAATATTAATAAAGTATTATTGCTACGAGAGCTCACAACAATGTTGTAGTGCGTATCTATTCTCTCGAATGCAGCGTCTATTGAAGTATAATGAACCACGATGCTTCATTTAAGATTACAACAATAATGGAGCTCTACACATAAATTATAATATTGTGTCAATGTTTGCTCAGTGTACACAGCTGCTCGCGCATGGCATGTAATTAAATGTGATGAAACTTTATTCAACGTTGTGACAATGTTTGCATTCTTCGCATAACAACGGGAAATATTGTGTCGATATTTGTTCAGTGTATACAAGTGTTCACACATGGCTTGTAGTAAAGTATAATAAGGCGCGTGGCTTCATTCAAGATTGGCATAATATTGGAGTTATTCACACAATAGATCGTGGAATTTTTTTTAGATCTGTACACATCCATTCATACAAGGTGTGTGATTAAGGTGGGATTTTAGGGGACACGATAAAAGGCCAATGTTTTTGTAGTTTTTATAGCAACACTTTTTTATTTGTGGCCAAAATACATAAATAGCTCCATTAGAAACAGAGTTTAATTTTATTCACGTGGTGATATCAACAGTTGTTGAATATCTGTCATAATCATAGCGGTATTAGAGGAGAAACTTTTTAAATGAAAAGAAAATGTTATCTTTAAATTCCAGGACAGATATTCAACAACTGTTGATCGTGTGAATACAATTAAACTATGTTTCTACCAGAACAATATTTGGTTTCTTTAGACCAAAAAAGTGTTGATATATAAACAGCAAAAACACTTACCTGTTATCAAGTCACCCACAGTACCTCCTCAAACATAATGAGGCAAGGGGCTTAATTAAAGATTATGACACGTTTGGATTGATTTAGACGATTTTTTATTTAGCACCGCGTCTTACTACCCGTTCGGGCTATACGCTTAAGTACTAATTACGCTAATGTGCTAGAAATCGGGAAGGTTGAATTCTATAGGAAGTGAACCCGCATTTGCGTGGATGAGAGAGAAAACCCGTTTAGAAAAAAACCACCCCATTTCACCCGATTGAGATTAGAGCCTCAATCTCCCCGTCCTCGGCAGTCTAGCTCAACACGAAACTAGCGCGTCAACCAACTACGCCACCGAGGCGTGTTTTTCACAATTAGTTAAAAGATCGTACCAATGTTTGCTCAGTGTACACAGCTGCCCGCACACGGCGTGTGTGTTTAAATATAATGACAGACCAGGCTTCATTAAATATTACAACAAGTTTGGCTCAATCTACACGATTAATTAAAAGCACGTGACAATGTTTGCTCAGTGTACACCACTTCTAGCACACGGCGTGTAATCAAGTGTAATGAGTCACGTACCTTTCAGGCGGTCCCTCTCTAATTGATCGCGAATGTCTCTCAAGATGGTCGAGGTCTCCAAGTTGCTCCAGCCTCCACTCGGGGTCAAAGACCTTGCTCGTTGACGAATCTGGACCAAAAAGTAAAAAAAAAAGTCATGTCCAACCACACCAAGAATATGATACAGCCGCTCTAATGACAGGCTAAGCGACTTTTCCCAAAGCAAGAGTCTTTTTTAAGCTACACTTTTATATGCTGTACTTAAGTTTATGTGAGATCACAAGGATTCCATCGATATTAAGGTTGGGGGTGGAAGGGAACTAGAGTTAAGGTGCGTATTATTTGCACTTTTTATTTACGAAACAAATTTTTGAACAAATTATATATATATATATATATATATATAAATTGCTTCACTAGATACATTTAGTTTAATTTTATACACATGGTAATATGTCATGATCATAGTTGCATATGAATATAACCTTTTTAAATGTCGAGAAAATGTCATGGTCAAAACTGACAGCTTTGAGTATTTGCTTACTCAGTTTTGATCATGAGAGAAAAATTTCATAATTAATTAAATATGCACTCTAATTCCGGTAGTGGATTTTTATTTTATGTTCCTTGAGTAATAATGATATATTACCTTTATCTTCTATCTATATATTAATAAAATTAAGTTAGTGTATCTGTCTGTCATGAGCATTGCACATTATCTACATCACGCAGAGGTCTGAAATTTTTAAATGAATAGTCCCTGTACACAAAAATGTGCATATTAAGGCTGAAGTTTTAAATTCTTTATTAGATTTAAAAAAAATATATTTAAATCTGGGTCGGAAGAAACAATTATTTTTTTCTGACTGTTTGTAGCAAAGAAAAGCGTCGCACGGGGTAGCCAGGCAATGCATTGAATAATCATGATATTATTTTAATAATTCTAGGTAAATTAATGTGGAAACTCTTATATTGTTATAGAATGGGACGTACTCGAACTGTAACGAACGATCTATCGCAGCCGTAAACGTTCTTGGCAAGGATGCAGTAAGTTCCAGCATCCGACGGTAGAGCTCTCTTCAGTGTTAGCCTGACGTAGTCATCGAATGTCTCTTTAAGAGAGCGCTGACTGTTGGTGATGTCACGTATCCCCTTCATCCAAGTGACTGCAACAAGAACACAGTCTTGCCAATACATGCTACCCAAAATCCCGAACAAAAGAGATTAAAACGATCTCGTTTCAAGCTAGATTTGAAATGAATAAGGCTACATTTTCTAAATTATTATATTTTGCCTCCTACCAAATACAATAAAAGTCCAGCGTCCTTTAAGATGTATTGACATTATATGGACCAACCGAAATCCCTGGTACAAGATAAATATGGTTGCAAATGTAGTATTTTAAGCCCTTCAAACCACAAAGAGATCTATTAATTAAAAAGAGGAGAAGATCCACTAATTAAAAACTAAACGGTCATTTACTTAACTCTAAACTAAATATAACATAAAGAGAAAAAACACTAAAATATATATTTTTTTATTTAGAAAAAAACTACAGAATAATACAAAAAAATCTAAAAACCCCACTGACCCGCTATTTAATTAATTTAGACCAGTGTTATTTAGCCTGGGGTACGTGTAACCCAGTGGGTTTGCGAAGGAATCTTAGGGAATATGTAAAATGAAAAAAAAAAATATATTCACATCTATATATTACTATATATGGTATGTTTCACCTATAAATTTCTCATTTAAAACCCATTAGTTAATAAATTATTTTGGATGTATCTAATATATTATTTATTTTAGATGTAGATTATGGAATATGTATAGCTTGGATTATGCACCAACAACTTTGGCCGTACAAAGTTGAAGAAAAATTATATCTTGGGTTATGCGAACAAAAAAAAAAAGTTTTAAATTATCGATTTAGAATCGACCCACTTTGAAAAAAAAACTGCATTTGGCAGGAGAAAAAGATAGTTTGGCAACACTGACACTTAACTTAGACATTGGCTGAGCTTGTGTAGGTCTATTAAAGAGGAATTTATATCGTGGCCTCCTTGATCACGTAACGTGTCAAGGTTCTAAAAGGAGTTTGATTTTTATATTTCCAATTTCATAGTAAACTAAAATAAAAACCAACTCGGACATATTATTAAAAAAATACATACTTAAATATATTTTATATAATTAGTAAAAATATAAATAATACAACTAAATAATAATATATTATATATAATACATTGATTAATAACTAGGAAATCTAACATTCATTCAGTATGTAAATTTCAAACAACATTTTAAAAACTACTTCATTGTTAGTGAACCTAAAAACAAGTTTAAAAAAATTAAAAGTGAACAAAAATAAGTTTCATGATATTTTTTCTTCGAAATGGTCATCAAAATATTATTTGGCGGGTATCCCCTTTGGTTAATTTTTATGAATTAAGATAGCCCTAATCATAAAATATCGTTTTCTTTTTGAAAACTAGATTGGGAGAGATTATGATAGTTGTATAAGTATAACTAAATTAATTTCATTTGAATTGAAAATAACTAATTAAAAATGTGGAAAATCTAATTTGTAAATAGTAGAATAGGGCCTTGTGTACGCAATAGCATTACAATGGGTGCTAATGTAATTTAGTTTTAAGAAGCTAAGACTTGACAATCTGATTATTTAGGGTAGAAACCCTGAAGATACAGCTATTAACAAATATAATTTATTTTTTCAGGGCAGATCAAAGATAACTTAAAATTACTAAATTTAATATATAAAGGTAAGAAAGGTTAAATTCACCAGTATTTGATTTGAAATTTTTGGCACATGTGGTTGGAATCTCCCAGCTAAAAGTCAAGTGTGCTAACCACTCGCCCAACCCTTATTTAAGCTGAGTATTATCAAGATCATCACCTTGAGGCTTCGGGTCTCCGGTGACTCTGAAGGATACGGTGATATCCTCCCCAAGAGCCACGGCCATGTCCTGATCAGGTCTAGAAACGAACATGGCCGGCTTGCCTCCTCTCACGCTTCCGGGCGGTACCACCTCTACCGCGGCGCTAGTATCGACGTGACCAAAAAGGTTGGAAGCGCGGCACGTGTACAGACCAGCCTCAGACTCGGTAACTCCTGCTACCATTAAGGTGTGAACTCCGGACTCTTCGAAGGTTCTCACCCATGTGGGATGTGCGAGAGAGGAGGGGTTCCGAGCCACGTAACCACGTGATCTCAGGCTTGGGTGCCCCTGAAATATAAAACAAGATTGTAGTAAAAAAAAAAAATCAATTTTAAGATATCTTCACCAAATAATGAGCAAGTATATTTATGTTGTAAGTACAGGATCGTATTAAATTGAGTCCGGTGGCCTCTCTCTCTCTCGCTCTTTATATATATAATGTTTATGTAAGAAAATATAAACATTTGTCTAGCATGGGGTAGCCCACGATTTAAGAAAATGGAACTGCCCAGATTCAAACATGATGTTCTTATACATAATTAAGGTAGTATTTCACAAGAAAATATAATTTTGTGAGCTGACCTTTGACCTCAACCTGTAAAGCTATGGTGCCACCCGAGGGCACAAGGTGGTCAGTCAGCACGCTGGAGAATTGTGGCCTTCTCGAGTCACGTGACACGCGTTGACCTACAGTCGACCTCGCTGACCTTCTGGAGCTCCCATACTGGTCACGACCTTTGCAAAAAAAAAATTGCATTTATAAAAACCCTCCTGACAACTAGACGCAAGAATGTCAAAGTTCAAGATGCTGAATGATGGCGCCGTGATGCACCTCTCTAGTTGATGAAGCTTAAGCTCGATGATATTCACAGAGCGCCCTCTCCATCTTCCTCCTAGTGCAGTAGAGCAATGAAATACAGTAAAGACCCTTTTTTCTCTGTACCGTGGAGAGACTAGCCCTGCTCCGCCTACAAATATGACTCACTCCAGTCAACGGACGTGCTGCAATTTCGTATTAGAACAATGATCATGCCACTAACGACCAGAATCAACAAAGAACTGGGTGTGTGAAGTCGGCATCTAACTCAAGTTTTGGACTGAAATTATCCGTGAAAACGCGCATGCGCAAGAGGGCCATACCTGTGGACGACGGTGCCCGAAGTGACTCCC
>CABFWB010002157.1:47443-103292 GCA_902151455.1 Timema bartmani
TTATTTGTTACGAGTTTGTTTATTAATAGGAGAGTCGGAGCTAGTGGAAAGTCAGATGGCTGTGATTCTTGGTTTTTATAGTAACTATTTTGCGGGACTTATTAAATATCTTTTGGCTTGTTTGATGACTCTCAGGTAAAGATAATGTGGTATTTATGCTCGCAATTTCGTGAGAATGTTGTAAATTATGTGCAATATATTATTCTATATATATTTTCTCTTTAACTTATTGTAAATAACCACATCAATAAATTAGCCGCTGGGCCATGATTGTTAACTGTCCTTCGTTCTTGTTTATATTTAATTGTATATATGAAATCTTCCCTTAGGCATAGTTGTTTTTATTCAGGTGAGATTAGGGAGATACTGGGCTTGTAGGGAATAATCAATAAAGATCCCTTGTGATCACTCTTCCTTTTGAACTATTAGCGACTGGCTGCCTGTGATGGATGATTAGGGGCTTAGATTGTACTAGTGAGGGACAAAGCCCGCAGCCGGTATGCTTCATCTCCACTACTCACAGAGGCTATGTGTGCAGTGGTGCACTCAGAGATTTTCTTTAGGGGTGGGGTCAAACAATCAAGGTTGTGTTCAGAATTAAATTTTGGAGGAGAAGGGGAAGTTTAGTGGGCACAGATCCAGAACCACTGGAGTAAAAGGCAATTTTATGACTATTAAATTCCTTTAGAAGCTATTTCAACTATTTTTATGGTAACTAAGGGTAGCGACGGGACACTTTCAGTGTTTTACTCTAAGAAAAGAATCAGTGATGGTAGAATACCATTTGTATAGGAAGGAAGGGGTGGTTAGAAAAATAAAAAGTTTTCCCCTCCAACCCAATGGAGAATCCAAGGATCCTTTCTAGGAAAAAAGAAAAATTGATCCACCTTGAAGCTATTTGGAGGGGTCTTTCCTTTGAAAATTTTAAAAATTTAGATGATTATATAATTTTTTCGGAGAAGTCACAGTCCAGAATTTTTTGGAAAAAAAAGGATAATCTAGAAGCTTGACTGAAGAATTTTTGAAAATTACATGTCTCTAGAAGTAATTTGGTATGATCTTAATCTGGCAAATATTTGAAAATGGGATGCTTCTAAAAGCTACTTAGAGTGTTCCTTTGATGTCAAATGATTGAAAATTATTTGAGGTTGGGGGAGGGGAAAATGCTCTATTTGCCTCTCCTTGGGTGCACTGCTGTATGTATGACTCACATGGAGGTACTTGATGGATTCGTATTTGGACAAAATTCAGGCATTTAAGAACCAGTGTTTGAGAATTACAGTCAACTCTGGTTATAATGAACTTCTAAGGACTCAGATATTTTGTTCATTACGTCCGAAGTTCAGTAAAACAGATTAAAAAAAATCTGAAAGTAGTGGGTTAGTGAAAAAATAAGAGTTCAAATACAATCGCTCTTTATTGAAATCTATTAATTAATCCTTTAAAAAATCGGTTTTATGCTGCTGTTTATTGTATACTGTCTTCGTTAATATTTTTTCCAGATCCTTCTTTAGAGTCTGTGCTTTTCCTACCCTTGATTCCACACTAGCCATTCATTCAAAAAACTAAACTGATTAGAAAAATCTAGTTTTTTGGGTTTCATATACTTTCTCGAAGAACGGTATTAGTGAAAACAATTACTAAATGGCCACAGACTGTCATTCACTGTCTTGTAACTCCTGTCGTATTAATACAACTCAGAAGACTGTCTTCCTTTACTTGCCGCAGACAAAGGTATTAAAAGTCAAGCCAGGTCAATGAGTGCAGTGACTGTTTAAACTCACTCCTCCCCCTGCAGTCCTTTTCCAAATTCCGTACTTTCAGTCAAGCTTTGTGCTACCTAAAAAAGAACTCAAGTAGAGAATCGTTGTCTTCAAGTTTAAACAACAAAAAGTGGTGTTTTTATAGAATTATGATGTTAGAATAACATTTCTCACTTCTCATTTCTGTTCACTAAGACCAAAGTTGAGGGTTCATTATAAGCGAATTTTTTAACACACATTGAAATGTATGTGGATTGGGACCAATGAATTAGGTTGACTGTTGCCGAATGTTCACTACAACCGAGTTCACTAAAACCAGAGTTGATTGTACTATGATACTTTTCTAATGTGACCCTGCATCTAGATCTGGAGATGTTGGAAGCTTGAGCAGTCCCTCTACGACCTGCTACTGGGTTCCACTAATGCTCTCAGCTGGGGACTAGGGAGCCCCGTGATAGACCCAGGAAGGTCCCACAGACGTCACAAACTCCTGCTCGGATAAGCGCGATATTAAGCCTCAGTGGTAAATGAGAGGTTTTCACCCAGTTACAAGTACAGTAATCAAGAGAGCAGAGATAAGGGTCGGGACCCCTCCGGGTTTTGTCGGAACCCCTAGGTTTTTTTCGGAATCCTTTAAAAATGGGTCCTCATAAAATAAAAAACTTAATAATATAGTTAAGGTGACCTGGTGGTCTAGGGGTAAGGTGTCAGACTTCTGTGCTGAGGGTCCGGGGTTCAATCCTTGGTCCCGGCACAGATTTATCTGATTGCCAAAGCCTTCCTTCACCTCTGACAAGATGTGTATTAATCACAACTTGTGAATGTGAAAAATGCCAGGCCTCTACCGTGGTTCGGATTCCACGTTAAACTGTAGGTCCTCCATTTCATCTCACAATCACCCTACCATTGCACATTAGCGTAAGTGCGTATAACCCGAACGGGTAGTAAGACGCAGTGCTAATAATAATAATAATAATAATACTATAGTTTTTTCATTTACCACAGTTTTATTTGTATGTCATAAGCTATATACTAGCGTATAGCCCGAATGGGTGGTAAGGCACGGTGCTAAAAACAATAACATAAACCAGTTAATTATAATTTTAATATTCGCCTTCAAGATGCACCTGGTAAGACTTCCAGTTGTAAAATTATCTCTGTCAACATTTCAAATACTTTTATTTCCATACATTCAATATGGTATCGTAAAACAAGGGAGGTTTCTTGGAATAGGCCGAGTAAAGGGGATCCATGAAAAGGAGACAAACACATTGCTATCACCTGTAATATCTTACTGGAAGAATTAACAAAGGAAAGAGCAGCTTAAATAAAAGAACCGCCAAATACGAAGTTTGTAGCTTATGTAGGTAGGCTTACTACCTTTCCCTCACCCAACTTTCAATACACTTACTTTCTCAAAACATTAATTTGTAATTATCAGTGGCGTATTCTCTGGGTATGCTAGTCCTGTGCCGCATTCCCAAAATGATATGGATTATTTTTTTTTAAATTCAATGTTTGTGCTAACTGTGTAAATACTAATGTTTAAATTGTTAATAAGTATACATATGATTAATTATTAATTTTAAAACTTATATTGGTTCATATTCCAAGAATACTGTGTTTTAAATAATTCTTCTTCCAAAAGGCTCTACTTAACACAATAGTAAACCCAAGGCCTGCTGCTTGAAAACCGCAAGGCAAGCTAGAGAGGTTCTAATGAACTTGCCCAATGTTTAGAGGGTTGCAACACATTCCTTTCCACTCACCCACAAGTAATTGGCCAATGAACTTGGGTTTTTACACCCCAGGTCATGCTGTTTAAGTATAGCAAGCAAAGCACTGGGCTAACTATAGAAAAAAGATTCAAAGTCACAATGTTTATTTACTAAGCTAATTTAGTAAAATTAGTTTAAGTAAAATTGCATAAAATATATATAAAATTAATTGTAAAATAATAGTTACTATACGGAACAAGCTTTCAGTTATACACTAATTAAATATATTGGGTTATGTTTAGTCATTCTAGTCATATGTATTACCATGTGTTTATCAAATACATTTAACCACTCTTTCAAATTTAATCATTTCAGCACTGGTAGATTGAGGAAAGAAGGGGAGAGGGGTGACGAGGCTACTTTAACCGTAGTTGACGCGACGGTAATTCTTGTTTTTTTTTAGTAGAGAGTATTCGTGGAGTTTTAATAAGTATTATTTTAGTTTTTAGTTTACATCAACGACTTATTACGATAGTCATTGTGATTTTATATAGGTATACATCAAAGAATCCCAAAAGTTAAGAGTGTTATTTCACCATTTCATGATGATTTAGAATGAAAAGGTAAAATAAAATATATTTTCATATAATTTACTTAATCAGTGGCGCACCCAGCCATTTACTTTGGGGGAGGCATTCAATCAAATCTGTAGCAAGAATGAAATCTTGATGGAGAGAGTGGGTTTGGGGTTGCACAGCCCCCTGACTCCTGAAGGCCGAGAATATTTATGAATATTAAAAGCTTTTAGAAATTATTTGGATTAGTTTTATAGTAATTAAGAGATTTAAATAATGCAAATTGTATCTAAGCTGTTATTTATGGGTTTTTTCAATTGTTAATTTTGTGTGTGACGGTAAACCTTTTGAATATTAGGCTTACGTCAAAAGCCTGGTATTAAAATGTAGCCTCTACATTCGACACATCTTCAATGCTAAATATTTTAGTTATACTTAATATTATTTAAATTTATATTAAAATTATTTGTGGTGTTGGGGAAGGTGGGGCGGGGGTCAAATACCCTGTTTGACCCTATCTCCCTTGGGTGCACCACTGCTTACAGCAAAAGATATGTGTAAATGTCTTAGCAATAAACCAATGACGTAGCAATAGAGTATTAATAGGAGATAATCTTCCTCATGTTCGTCAGAGTTAACGCATCTAAATATCTTCTGGAGCATAAATTCTCAAGTTGGGAGACTCATTTGTTTCCAAGCAGCATTGTGTGAAAAAAGTTAGGCTTTAAGAAATAGTTTTAATTGCAACGTGATTTGGACGATCCACCTAATTCCCTCTCACCAAGATCTGATGGACTCTTGGTACCACTTCATTTTACTCTTATTATGATATCTTGCTTTGAGCACTGCTAACTGTTTGCTTTTAATTAAACTAGGCTAATTGAATAGGATCTGTCTCTCTCTTATGCATTCAGAAATGTTTCTATGCCACTCCTAGCCCCAAAATTAATATTTACTTAAATTTCTAACCATGTAGATATCATTACAATTTGAGGACCGCCTTTGAGGTCTAGTAGTCAGAGTTTCTGGCTACAGACCCAGAGGTCCTGGGTTTGAGTCCCGGCGCTTCCAGATTTTCTGGGAAACAGTGGGTCTGTAACGGGGTAGACTAAGCCTAGTGTGGATAAATAAGGAGCTACTCGAATAAAGTAGTAGTAGCTCTGGTATAGAAAGCCGAGTTTAATGGCTGGGGGCGTCTTTCTGCTGACCACATGACACCCCCTATCCGCAAGAGTTGGCACTAATTCACCAAATAGTTTGGTAGCCGCTCGGAAGGTATAACCTGAATGCGGGCTGATGCTATGGATTAACTTTTATTACAATTTGAGTGGATGGTGATCATCGTTATGGATAAATACAAATTATTATTATTATTATTATTATTATTATTATTATTATTATTATTATTATTATTATTAGCACCACTTCTTACTACCCGTACGGGTTATACGCACTTACGCTAATATGTAGGGGTAGGGTGATTGTGAGATGAAATGGAGGACCTACAGTTTAACGTGGGATCCGAACCACGGTGGAGGCCTGGCATTCCTCACATTCACAAGTTGTGATTAATACACGTCTTGTCAGAGGTGAAGGAAGGGTTTGGCAATCAGATAAATCTGTGCCGGGACCAAGGATTGAACCCCAGACCCCAAGCACAGAAGACCGACACCTTACCCCTAGACCACCAGGTCACATACGATAAATACAAAAAGAAAGAATGTGGGAGTAAGGGGAGGGGGGAGGCTCAAAATTTCCTAAGATAGCATACGGTTAAGGGGAAATAATAAATGTTCGAGAACCACTGTTCTATAGGCACACATCTTTAAATACATCCCTTGAAATAATCCCATAACGTTCTTGGACAACGGTGGTTGAGGATCCTCGGCCCCCAAATCTCCCCTGCAACCTTAAGAGTACAGCATACCAATTAATTTTCTCAGAATACGCCACTGGTAGTTATTAAAAGATTGTAATCATTCACAAAATTTTAACAGTACCACTAGTTATTACAAGGTTGTACAAAGATATTTGTAAGATAATAGTGGCATGTTGATAATATAATTATCATGCTAGTTACATAAAAATATGTCAAATCCTAAAAAAAGTAGATATACGCTTGACACCTGATTAGTAAAAGAACTAGGTACCAGCAGAAACTATTCCTTACGAAACACCAAAAGAGGTGAGATGTGTTTTTTTTTTAGCTTCGCGCCTTTCACTATTCATTCGGATATACGTATAAGTAAATAATTATAGGCTGTTGTAAGAACGATAGACGTATAATGTAGAGGAGATGTACCCTCATTTGCGTGGGGTGTAAAGGGGAGGGGAGCGCGAGAAATAATGAAGGAAAAACGACACCCAGTACATTCAGCTGGGATTCAAACCCCGACGTACCCGTCACCAGCAAACCAGACTTAATGATCTTGACCATGTGCTCACTGGTTTGGGTAAACATATTGTCAATACTGTTAATTTTAACAATAGTATATTCACTTATGTGTAAGACATTTATATTATAAAATTTTGTTTACAAAACGCTTTATTATTTTAAAGATATTTATTTTTACTTTCTTATATAAAGAGAAAATACTGTAATTACTTATTCTATGGAATTAGGAACTCGAAAATGCATTGCCGCAATCACAAAAGTACGCCACCTATCCCTTCTTGAGCCAGTTCTATCCAGTCCACCTCATTACACCCTCTCTCTTTTTGTGTTCATTATAATGTTATCCTCCCATCTGGATTTAAATCTTCCCACTGGTCTCTTCCCATTAGATTTACAATCAGTACCCTGACCAAGGTTCTAGATTCTTCCATTCGTGCTGCATGTTCTGCCCACCGTAACCTATAATACCAGATTATCCTAACAATGTCTTGTGATAAGTACAGAGTAGATAACTCATCATTAAGTTACGTCCTCCAGTACCCAGTAACCTCATCCCTTTTTGGACCAAACATATTCCTAAGCACCCTGTTTTTAATACCCTAAATTCAACCATGGGATTCTAATGAATAATGATATTTGATGTAATTCAGAACCCAAAAAAGTGTATCTGGATATTCTGTCTGTCTCTAGGTCTGTACCTGCTGCAAAAACTGAAATGGTTTGTTGGATTGTTTTCAAACGTGATAGCCCTTAAGATAATGGTTGTTTATTAAATACTATTTTTGAAAAATTTAGATTTTTTTCAAAATTGCCTCTAATTTTTTTGTTTAAAATTAATATCTGGGTGTATTCAACATGACAAATAATACTGTGTATCTATATTTTGGGAGAAAATTCTCTCAAGGGTAGATTACTAAAAAGAGCGTTTAAAGAGGGTGTCGGGCGGATCTGGACCCCTTAATTAATAGATCCCCAGGGGGGGTCATAAATACGCATATAAAATTTATTGGCTAAAGTAATAGTGAAATTTTCTAGTCAACCCCCTTGGAAAAATTAGCTTTCTACGTCCTTGACATATTCCAAGAAAACTTTATAGGCTTGCATTGTTTTATTTAATTTGTGGTTTTTCTTTTAATAGAGGTATAATTCGCAAATCACGACAACCCCTCATATTTAATAGCCTGTCTCGCTGATCGGATAACCTCTAACTTAAGAAGGTAGCACAGTTCAAACCAGACTTCACATTGCAGTGCGATACCTGGAGTCTTCATTAGAAAACAATGGAATTGAGACCGGTGAAACAGTTTTACCATATTTAAAAAGACAAAAAAACCAACAGGATCGAAAAATAATTATTTAAAAAAATCAACTACTAAAATGACCCCAACTTTTCTGTTAAAGAATGAAGAATGCCAAAAAACCGCACATAAATAAGTTTTTTGTTTGAACCGTAATCTTGTACCTATTTTGTTGATTAATCGGCCGTCATGGTGTGATATAAAGGATTGGAACATGATTAAATTTGTATACAGTGGAACCTCGTTTATCTGGCCCTCAATGATCCGGATTCCGGTGTATCTGGACTAAAATTTAGCATTGATTAATTTTATTGTAACACATTTTTTTGAAATGAATTTATGTATTGCTTAAAAAAACTTCTTTCAAATACTTGAATTAACTATGATACTATGGACGCAAGGTGAATACATTACTGTATTGACCTAAAACTGCACTGCAATCAGTGGTACAGTACTGTATTTAGTACTGTAGATTTATTGTTGTTATTGTGAATTGTAGTAAGATTGTTTTATTGCATTTTTCCTATAATTTCCAGATTTTTTTCCAATTTTTTATCAATCCGGCTGTCACGTGACAGTTAGGCCAGAAAAACGAGGTACCACTGTACTTTGATTTTCTTACGAATGGACATTTGGAGCACTTTTTAGAAATTACAAAATTAACCTATTTTTTTTTTTAAGTTCAACATTGTTAACAATTATTTTGTTATATTAACATTGTTATTTTATAGATGTTGGTAAAGTATATCAAAATTGACAGTTGTAGAACACGATAACTTGACGTATCAATGCATGAAAGTAGATCTAGTTACTTTTTAAGATGGCATAACTTAAAATATGAGCTAAAAATGATCCTGGGCATTGTACGACTCCTGGATAGCTCAGTTGTATGAGCTTTGGTGTATTAATCCAAAGGTTCCGGGTTCGATTCCCATGTCCATGTGTCATTTTTTCAATTTAAAGAATATGATATTTAGATGCAGCTATAGCCGTACTCAACAACTACAGTAAATTGTCGATTTAATTCATTTTTCAGATATGTCCATTCGTAAAAAATAAGAAATTGGGTTGTGCTTCCCTTCCGGGAGGATCCCAACATATTCGGCTCACCAAGGAAGGTGATGCTCTCAGAGATCTGATCACTCCAGAGAAGGTTCTCGGCCTTGCAGGTGTACCTTCCGGAGTCTCCGGACTCCGGTGAGCTGACGGTTAGACGACACACCCCGTCCCTCAGCTCCGTCATTTGGTACCTGCTGCCCACCTTCACCGGCACACCGTCCTTGAGCCAGGTCACTTTGGGGGATGGGTGGCTTCGAACCCGGCACTCCAGCACCAGTTCATCTTCTCCGACTCGGTACGTGTCTGCGAGGGGAGGAGAAACTCGTGAGAACTGCGAGTAAGATCAAGAGCTCAATCTATTGTCGAACCGCCATTATCGAGCTATTATGATAACATTTAAATATAAATGAATCAGTGAGCGCAGTAAGGAACCCATTCAAATGGAGGGTAATTAATAGATAATTAACCGCTTTGGTGGTCAAATTGTCTAAGGCGTCACTTTTGCAATAGACTGGACTAGTGACGACGGGGAAATCGGGGTTATAGTCCCCATCAAATGTACTTAAGGTGTTTTTTTTCCTGAATTCTTTCTCACGCTCTATTGAAGAAGAGGCCGGTAAATTTACTTTAAAAACTCGATCTTATTTATTTTTATTCCAGTAGCGAATAACTCTAACGGGTATTAAAACGCGGTGGAAAAAGAACTATTTCAGGACGCCCTATGACTGACCTTTGATGGCTCGAGTAAAGGTGGGCGGGAAGGGCGCTGGTTCGAAACCAGCGAACACCTTGAGCTCCGCCGTCGAGGTCACCTCACCGTGGATGTTCCTCGCGACACAGGTGTACTCCCCGGAGTCCGATGGGGAGGCGTCGACCACCTCGAGGTTCGCCAGACCGTCCCTGCAGGTGGACCGGAAACGTCGCATCGCCGGGTCATCGGGATTCAGGAACAAAGGTAGGCCATCCCTCAGCCACTCCACTGAGGGTTCGGGCGTACCCAGGACCGACGCCGTCAGCTTGAGGCGGGAACCTTGCGCCGCGGTGCGGTCCGTCAGACGGGTACAGAAGGTGGGTTTCTTGCGCGCGTCGCGACCGACGGGCTGATAAACAAGGACACAGGGAGTGATTGTCAAACTTCTAGCTCCTGACAAACAAAGAATCCTTCGAAAATACTTTACTTGAATCTATATTAATAAAATAAACAATTTGTTTGTCTGTCATGAGCATCACGTGACAAACACACACAAAGAGGTACTAAATTTTAAAATTAGTAGCCCCTGTGCTAAAACATGTGCACCTTGAGGCTGGAATTTTAAATATTTGATTCTATATATATATTTAAATTTATTAAAAATTGGGTTAGAAGAACTAAAATAAAGATATATTTTCCCATCTGTTTGAAGAAAAGAAAAACGTTGGCGTGGTGTTCTACTAATTAATATGATTGTTCTGAAGGAAAATATTTAAATTAAATTTATGAAAATTCCATTTATATAGTCCTTTCATGGTTGTCTCGTCTATATACTCCCTACGTCCCGTATCCGTCCGTTTAGTTTTTAATTTTTGGCACACATTAAGATCCTTATTCACTTATAATCGAGTAAATAAATGGGAAAATGCAATACTTTGTCCAATAAAACCTAATGATATAAAACAATTTCAGCAAATTCAATAAACACCGATTACCTTTTTCATCATTCCAATTTTTTGTTTGTTTAGTGTTTAAAAAAAACACAATATATTTAATTTATTTCCCCCGCTTTTGTGGCCGCGTGGTCTAACGCGCTAATCTCGTGTTGGACTAGACTGCCGAAGACGGGGGATAGGGGTATGGCTTTTTTCCTAAATTGTATTCCATTCTCCCTCCACGCAAATTTGGGTGCACTTCCTCTGAATTGAACCTTACTAATCCCTATTCCAATAGTTTAATTAGTACATAGGCGTATAACCCAAACGGCTAGTTAGACGTGGTGCTAAATAACAATAACAATAATACTACTACTACTACTACTACTAATAATAGTAATAATCCATTTCAGCTGTCAGTAAAACTAAAGCTATGGTGAGTGAACTATACCTTTGAAATACAGAACAAACAGTCCAATCTTCATAAAAGGGTCTTATATGACAGCTATACAAGCTACTACAGCTACTTTCACCTGTTCAAATGTCAAGTAATGTGATATGAAGCTATCTCTTCTGATGAATATTATCAATACATATAAAATAATAATATAGTAAAATTTTTTAAGCAATTTTGACCCTAAAAAAATATGTTTGTATTTTCTAAATAGTCCTTAGTACGAATATTTTACTGAAGCTATAGTCAGTTCTCTACACTTAGCTTAAGTATATGAAGGACTAGATAAAGTTTTTCATATGCTGAACAGACTGGCTAGTTAAAATAATACCCACCAATTTGTTATCAGATTCGAACACCAGCTATCCGGACACCGGTTAGCTGAATTCGTATTGTAAAAGCGGTTTTCGGACAAAATAAACTGTTATTATCTTTTCCTTAACTTTAGTTTTATGTATGGTATGTAATTGCTTTTAGAAGTTCAAAGATTTAATTTTATGATGTGTTGTATAGTAGTTATCTCTTTAAGGTGAATTAACAGGATTTTCAACCATACGGACTATCCTGGATTCTAATTAATCCGGATAGTCGGGACTATTCTTTATATATCTTGGCAAAACGCAAAAATTTATTATGAATTTCAGAATCATTCGTGCTCACTAAACAGAAATACGCCCTATACTGAAACCAAAATACGTCTCTCCTTAAACAGAAATATGCCTTCTCTTGAATAAGATCAACCTCCTCTGCTGAAAGAGAAAGACGCAAACTCCTGAAAGAGATCTACTGAAACAGAAATAGGTCCACTCCTGAAACATAAAGACGTCATCGCCTTAAACAGAAATACGCCTTCTCCTAAAAAATAAAGAAAGATGCCATCTCCTGAAAAAAAATGACGCTTTCTCTTGAAACGGAGATCCTTCCTTCTGAATCAGAAAGACGCCCTCTCCTGAAACAGAAACACGCCATCTCTTGAAACAGAATTAAGCCTTCTGCTGAAAAATAAAAACGCCATCAAAACAGAAAGACGCCATCTCTTGAACCAAACAGACTCCTGAAACAGAAAGACGCCATCTCTTGAAACAGAAATATGCCTTCTGCTGAAAAATAAAAACGCCATCTCTCAAAAGAAAGAGACACCATCGCTTTAACCAAAAATACTATTTCTGAAACAGAAAGAGGCCCTATCCTGAAACGGATAATTCCTATATCCTGAAACAATAATATGCACTCTGCTGGAACTCACCTCCACTCTTTCTCTTGTCCTAGAACGCTGAGTCTGGTCAAGGGGAAGATCCTCCATGCTGGCCAGGCTGCTGTCTTCAGCGGTGTAATCTCGAACCCTCAACCTTGCGGAGAATGGCGTCAGAGTCGTGGTGGTGGTCGTAGAGGCCGTCAGCGTCTCACTACTCTCCATAGCGTCGTCGTACACCCGACGCCTCCTCAAGGACTCTTCTTCTTTCCAATCCCCTTGGTCATAGCTCCTCGCCCTCCTGGTCGCCCCATCGGTTAACCTGGTTGCCCTATCAGTTACTCTGTTCCTCACCTTCTTGTTATCTGAGTCATCATCTTGCTCGACGATCCTAAACTTCTCGAGATTTGTCGGGTTTTTATCGTGTGGATCTTTCACGTCCCTCGTGATTTTGACGACGTCTGAATTAGGGTCAGCCTCCTGTTGTAAGTAGATAATAGATTCTTTCTTAACACTTGAACCGTAAATTAATTTTTGTTCTTCTTTATCCTTGTTTGTGATGGGTTCTGATGTATTTTCTTGAATCTCAGTTTTATCAGCAACTCCAATGTCAAGTACAGGTACAATTGTTTTACTAGTTTTGTGAGTGTCTTTCTCACTTTCCGTGAGATTATGTTGTGTCTCTTTACAATCTTTATACTTTTCTGCATCTTTCTTCTTTTGTTCAATATCTTCTGCTTCTTTCTTTTTACGTTCAATCTCCTCTGTTTCTTTCGATTTACATTCACTCTTATTGGGTTCTTTCTTTTTAAGTTTACTTTTTTGTGACTTTCTCTTTTTACTTTCAAACTCCTCTGCTTCTTTCTTTTTAAGATCAACATCTTCTGCTTCCTTCTTTTTACGCTCAATCTCCTCTGATTCTTTCTTTTTACATTCAATCTCCCTTGCTTCCTTCTTTTTTAGTTCAATCTCTTCTGCTTCTTTATTTTTGAGTTCAATATCTTCTGATTCTTTCTTTTTATGTTCAATCTCCTCTGATACTTTATTTTTACGTTCCACATCCTCTGACTCTTTATTTTTACGTTCATTCACCTTTGCTTCTTTCATTTTATGTTCAATATCCTCTGACTCTTTCTTTTTACTTTCAAGCTCTTTTGCTTCTTTCTTTTTAAGATCAACACCTTCTGATTCTTTCTTTTTACATTCAATCTCCTCTGCTTTTTTCTTTTTAAGTTCAATCTCTTCTGCTTCTTTATTTTTGAGTGCAATATCCGCTGCTTCTTTCTTTTTACGTTCAATCTCTTCTGCTTCTCTATTATTACGTTCAATCTCCTCTGCTTCTTTCATTTTATGTTCAATCTCCTCTGACTCATTCTTTTTACTTTCAACCTCCTCGGGTTCTTTCTTTTTAAGTTTTCTCTTTTGTGATTTTCTCTTTTTACTTTCAACCTCAATTGCTTCTTTCTTTTTGAGTTTTATCTCCTCCCCTTCATTTTTGCTTTCAATCTCCTCTTCTGTTTTATTTTTAAGTTCGATCTCTGCTTCTTTCTTTTTAAGTTCAATATCCTCTTCTTTATTTTTACGTTCAAGCTCCTCCGCTTCTTTCTTTACACGTTCTATCTCCTCTGCTTCTTTATTTTTGAGATATATCTCTTCTTTCTGTTTACGTTCGATATTTTCTGATTCTTTATTTTTACTTTCTATCTCTTCTACTTCTTTCATTTTACTTTCTATCTCCTCAGCATCTTTCGTTTTACGTTCCGTATCCTCTGCTTCTTTCCTTTTAATTTCAATCTCTTCTGCTTCTTTATTCTTACGTTCAATCTCCTCTGCTTCTCTCTTTTTACGTTCAATATCTTCTGCTTCTTTCTTTTTACGTTCAATCTCAACTGATTCTTTCTTTTTATTTTCTATCTCTTCTTTATTTTTAAGCTCGATATCCGCTGCTTCTTTCTTTTTACGTTCAATCTCTTCTGCTTCTCTATTATTACGTTCAATCTCCTCTGCTTCTCTCTTTTTACGTTCAATCTCCACTGATTCTTTCTTTTTATTTTCTATCTCTTCTTTATTTTTAAGCTTGATATCCTCTGCTTCTTTCATTTTACGTTTAATCTCCTCGGCCTCTCTTTTTTTACTTTCAATCTCCTCTGCTTCTTTCTTTTTACGTTCAATCTCCTCTGCTTCTTTCCTTTTAATTTCAATCTCTTCTGCTTCATTTATTCTTACGTTCAATCTCCTCTGCTTCTCTCCTTTTACGTTCAATCTCTTCTGCTTCTTTCTTTTTACGTTCAATCTCCACTGTTTCTCTCTTTTTACGATCAATCTCTTCTGCTTCTTTCTTTTTATGTTCAATCTCCTCTGCTTCTCTCTTTTTACGTTCAATCTCTTCTGCTTCTTTCTTTTTACGTTCAATCTCCACTGATTCTTTCTTTTTATTTTCTATCTCTTCTTTATTTTTAAGCTTGATATCATCTGCTTCTTTCATTTTACGTTTAATCTCCTCGGCCTCTATTTTTTTGCTTTCAATCTCCTCTGCTTCTTTCTTTTTACGTTCAATCTCCTCTGCTTCTTTCCTTTTAATTTCAATCTCTTCTGCTTCATTTCTTTTTACGTTCAATCTCCACTGATTCTTTCTCTTTATTTTCTATCTCCTCTTTATTTTTAAGCTCGATATCCGTTGCTTCTTTCTTTTTACGTTCAATCTCCTTTGTTTTTATCTTTTTACGTTCAATCTCTTCTGCTTCTTTATTCTTACGTTCATTCTCCTCTGCTTCTCTCTTTTTACGTTCAATCTCTTCTGCTTCTTTGTTTTTACGTTCAATCTCCACTGATTCTTTCTTTTTATTTTCTATCTCTTCTTTATTTTTAAGCTCGATATCCGCTGCTTCTTTCTTTTTACGTTCAATCTCCTTTGTTTTTCTCTTTTTAAGTTCAATCTCTTTTGCTTCTTTATTCTTCAGTTCAATCTCCTCTGCTTCTCTCTTTTTACGTTCAATCTCTCCTGCTTCTTTCTTTTTACGTTCAATCTCCACTGATTCCTTCTTTTTATTTTCTATCTCTTCTTTATTTTTAAGCTCAATATCCGTTGCTTCTTTCTTTTTACGTTCATTCTCCTCTGCTTCTCTCTTTTTACGTTCAATCTCTTCTACTTCTTTCTTTTTACGTTCAATCTCCACTGATTCCTTCTTTTTATTTTCTATCTCTTCTTTATTTTTAAGCTCGATATCCGTTGCTTCTTTCTTTTTACGTTCAGTCTCCTCGACTTCTTTCTTTATATTTTCAATTTCCTCGGCTTCTTTCATTTTACGTTCAATATTCTCTGCTTCTTTCCTTTTAATTTCAATCTCCTCTTCTTCTTTATTTATACTTTCAATATCCGCAACTTCTTTCTTTTGAAGGACTATCTCTTCTGCTTCTTTCTTTTTAGGTTCTTTCTCTTCTTCTTCATTTATAAGCTCGATGTCAGCTGCTTCTTTCGTTTTATATTCAGTTTCTTTGGCTTCTTTCGTTTTACATCCAATCTCCTTTGTTTCTTTCTTTTTACGTTCAATCTCCTCCACTTCTTTCTTTTTACATTCAATCTCCTCTCCTTCTTTCATTTTAATTTCAATCTCCTTATTTTCTTTATTTTTACGTTCAATATCCACTTCTTCATTTTTACGTTCAATTTCTAATGTTTCTTTAATGTTACGTTCAATTTTTTCTGCTTCTTTCTTTTCACATTCAATCTCATCTGCTTCATTCCTTTTAATTTCAATCTCTTCTTTTTTCTTTTTAAGATCAATTTCCTCTACTTCTTTCCTTTTAATTTCAATTTTATCTGCTTCTTTACTTTTAATTTCACTTTTTTCTGCTTCATTCTTTGTACGATCATTCTCCTCTGCTTCTTTATTTTTAATTTCAGTCTCTTCTTCTTTCTTTTTACCTTCAATCTTCTCTGCTTGTTTATTTTTACGTTCAATATCATCTGCTTCTTTATTTTTAAGTGCTTCTGTTTTTTTACGTTCAATCTCCTCTGGTTCTTTATTTTTATGTTCAATCTCCTCTGCTTCTTCCCTTTTAATTTCAATCTTCTTTGCTTCTTTTTTCTTAAGTTCAATATCTTCTGCCTCTTTCTCTATACGTTTAACATTTTCGGGTTCTTTTGTTTTATATTCAATAACAACGGCTTCTTTATTTTTACGTTCAGTTTCATTTTCTCCTGCATTTTTGTTTTCAATATCCTCTGATTCTTTCTTTTTATGGTCAATCTCATCTGCATCTTTCTTTTGGTTTTTAATTTCTTCTACTTCTTTCTGATTAAGCTCAATTTCTTCCACTTCGTTCTTTTTACGTTTAATTTCTTTAGATTCTTTATTTATACTTTCAACAACTTCTGGTTCTTTCTTTTTTTGTATCTCCCCTGCTTCTTTATTTTTATATTTAATCTCTTCACTCTCTTTATTTTTGAATTCAAAATCTTCCGATTCTTTCGATTCACGTTCCATCTCTTCCACTTCTTTAATTTCAAGTTTAATTTCCTCAGATTCTTTTATTTCATGTATATTCTCTTTAGTTTCCTTCTTTTTACTTTTAATTTCCTTTGTTTCTAAATATTTAATTTCAATCTCCTCTAATACTTTCGTTTTATCTTCAACATCTTCTGATTCTATCTTTTTATGTTTATACTCACCTGCGTCTTCCTTTTTATGTTCAATATCTTCCACTTCTTTCTTTTTACACTCAAGATTTTCTGCTTCCCTTTGTTTACGTTCAATATCTTCTGTTTCCTTATGTTTACATTCTTCTTCCTTTTTATCTTCAGTCTCTTCTACGTCCTTCTTTTTAAGTTCACTGTCATATTTTTTATTTTTAGCGAAATTTGATTCGTCCACCCCTTCCGAAATATTTTTCTTGCCACACAAATCTTGGCTAGATGTCTCACTTTCATTAATTTTTCCTTTTCCACTTAAAATTCCAAATTCTTTTGAAATGCCATCAATATTAGTTAAAGTTGCCAAATTAGAAACAACTGTCACATCACTTATCACTGATTGTATGCTAGTAGCAAAGATTTTCTGTTTTTCTATTTTTATAAGCCCTTTTTCCATTTCTTGAAGTGGTTTGGATAATTTTTTTAGTAAAATTAAATTTGCTTCTTCTGATATTGATCCCCCTCCAATTTGACGAACCATGTTTTTTTCTGCTAGTGCAATTCCTTTTTGTAACTCTTGCATCGGTATCGCTACTACTTTCAAAAGTGCATAGCTTGCTTTTGAATCACACAATTTACCAGATGTTATCGTTAATTTTTCTAATTTCTCCAGTCCTGTTTTTAATTCTCGAATCGGTGCAGCTAGAATATTTAAATCTATCGTAGCTTTGTTTTCAGAAATTTGTGGAACAGATTCCATGATGTTCTTTTGGACAGCATTTAATGCTTCAAGAAGTTCATGTATTGGTTGAGACATCTTTTCCATAGTAGACATAATTTGCTTTTCACATATCTTCTCATTCTTTAGCTCAATCTCAGCATGTTCTTGTACCAAAGAAATGCGTTCCTTTACCTCACTTATGGGTTTAGCTAGTTCTTTCAGTAAATATAAATCTGTTTTATCAGATATGGTATTTGTAGTAGTGTTAATGGTAGCTTGTTCAAGTTGTGATATTGCTTGTTGCAGATTCTGAATTGGGTTAGTCACAGCGTGAAGGGTCGATGTGCCCTTTAATATATCAATATTTTCTGCAGCCTCTTCTGAACCTATCCCATCACCAAGTAACTCAATCTGCCTCTTAACTTCATCAATAGGTTTCGCTAAGGCTGTTACCAACCTGAAACTGTCAGGATCATACATGGCTCTATCACATTCTTGTAAAATTATTTTTTGTTCTATGTGAACCAAGGATTTGTACAATTCAATCAAAGGGTTTTCCATTTGTTCCAGTTCAGATAACTTCATTTTTTCTGGAATATTTTTTTCAATCGGCTCGATGAACTTTTGAGACTCATCCAAATATACGGCAGATGTTTTAACTTCTGAAATAATTCCGTCATCTGATTTATCATTGTTTTCCAAAACTTTCTGTACTTCGACATGAGATAGGTGTTTCTTAATCTCAATTACAGAACATGATAATGTTTTTAATAGAGACACTGCAGGTGTTTCTGATCTATCATACTCTTGGGGTGTCAATAATAACTTTTCTTCTAATTTTACAATTTCATTTTCAAGTACTATTAGGGGTGTGACCAAAGCTTTTGCTACAAAAACAGCCTGTTTTAATTCCTCCACGTCTTCTGTAATAACTTGTTGTTCTACTTGTGCTAAGGATATCTGAAGTTCTCTTAAAGGTTTTGCTATAATTTCTAGAACCTGCATATTACTTTTATCTAAAAAGTTTCCCCCCTCAGACACAATAAGCACTTGTTGTTTTATCAATGCTATGCCTCGCGTTAGCTCTAATATGGGCTTTGCGAAGGTTCCTAGACTAGTTAAACTTTTACTTCCGATCAGAGACTCAACATAAGGTTCTAATATTTCCGGTTTTTCAACGACGGTAATTTCTGTTTCGTGTTCTTTTGTTGCTTTTGTTAAACTTTCAATTAATGAATTTATTTCAGGCATGGGTTCTTCTTTTATATAAATTGGTTCTTGTTCTTGAATCAAAGATAAACATTGTTTAATTTCTTGCAAAGAGATTGTAATATTTTTTAATAGAGATGTGTCATATGTTTCCCTCAATGGATCCCCTTCCGCTTCAAGAACAACTTTATGATCAATCTCAATTAAATTGTTTTGTAGCTCCTCAACGGGTTTTGATAAAGCTTTCAAAGCAGATATATTTTTTTGATCCGGAATAATATATTCTCCGCATTCTAGAATTTGTTGTTTTTCTACTAAAGCAATATACCTTTGAATTTCTTCCAGTGGTTGGGTGAGCGTTTGTAGAGCTGATATGTTTGATTGCCCCAACAATGGCTCACTTGATTCAAGACCTATTTGTTTTTCAATGACATAAATGCTATTCATTAATTCTTTGACAGGCTTTGCTAAATTAAACTTTTACTTCCGATCAGAGACTCAACATAAGGTTCTAATATTTCCGGTTTTTCAACGACGGTAATTTCTGTTTCGTGTTCTTTTGTTGCTTTTGTTAAACTTTCAATTAATGAATTTATTTCAGGCATGGGTTCTTCTTTTATATAAATTGGTTCTTGTTCTTGAATCAAAGATAAACATTGTTTAATTTCTTGCAAAGAGATTGTAATATTTTTTAATAGAGATGTGTCATATGTTTCCCTCAATGGATCCCCTTCCGCTTCAAGAACAACTTTATGATCAATCTCAATTAAATTGTTTTGTAGCTCCTCAACGGGTTTTGATAAAGCTTTCAAAGCAGATATATTTTTTTGATCCGGAATAATATATTCTCCGCATTCTAGAATTTGTTGTTTTTCTACTAAAGCAATATACCTTTGAATTTCTTCCAGTGGTTGGGTGAGCGTTTGTAGAGCTGATATGTTTGATTGCCCCAACAATGGCTCACTTGATTCAAGACCTATTTGTTTTTCAATGACATAAATGCTATTCATTAATTCTTTGACAGGCTTTGCTAATGTTTCAATGTCAGATAAAATGTTTTTCCCCACTATGATTTCATCATTTGCTTCATATCTAATCTCTTTTTGAGCTTCATTATTATTTTTAGTTTCAATTTCATACACCACCAATTGTGCTCCTAAATTTGCTGCCTTTTCTTCTGTTCCCTGTTCATCCTCTTTTGCTGTGTTGTTTTTACAATCTACTATTATTTTTTCTTTTTCTTCATGGTTAACCACCTTCTTCTTTTTCGTCTTAGTCATATCCATATTATTATTATCATGGCCTGTTTCACCCAATTCATTATTAATTATATCCTCGTCTACGATATGCTTATTCCCTTCTAGATTGGACTCATTAAAATTCGGTTTGTCAACATACTTTTGTGAACTAAGCTCCTTGCCATGCATAGATTGATTAGAAGCATCGATCAAGGTTTTAAGTTCTTTTTCACTACCTCTTATTCCAAATTCTTCCGAATTTGAAGCAACATCACTCAAATCTAAAACTTCTAAAACCTTTGTGCTGTCATCTCTAATTGATTGACTATCACTCAATAGTTTTTGTTTTTCTATCTGTGTAAGCCCTTTTTTCATTTCCTGAAGATTTTTGGATAGTTTACTAAGTAATAATAAATTAACGTCTTCAGATGATGACCTACTTCCTGTTTCTAATACCATGGGACTTTCAAGTAATGCAATTCCTTTTTGTAGTTCTTGCATTGGGTGGACTAGGACCTGTAAAAGCGCATAGCTTGCTTTTGAATCACTTATTTTTCCAGATTCTAATTCAATATTCTTGATTTTTTCCAATCCTGCTTTCAGTTCTTGAAGAGGAGCAAAGATAGTATTCATAGTTATAGTATCTTTACTTTCAGGAACAGGTCCAACAGTTTCAATAATATGATTGTGAACAACATTTACAGCTTTGAGAAGTTCATGCATTGGCTGAGTAATGTATTCTATATGGGAGATATTTGGGTTTTCTCCCAATTCCTCAGAGATAAGACTAATTTCTCCTTGACATTGGACCAAAGAAATGCATTCCTTTACCTCTTTTATTGGTTTGATTAAAGATTTCAGCAAGGTTAAATCTGCCCCACTAGTTAATGTGTTTTCCCCAGGGTCAACTGTAGCTTGTTCAAGAGTTGATATGGCTTGCTGTAGATCTTTAATTGAATGAGAGACTGCTCGAAGGATTGAAGTTTGATTTAATCCATTAATATCACTTCCAGTACCTTCTGAAACTATGTCATGATTTATTGATGCAATTTGTCTTTTAGCTTCAGCGATGGGTTTTGCTAAGACTGTTAGCAAAGTGAATATTTCGGACTCGTTCATTGTTTGGTCTTGTAAAAACATTTGTGTTTCTAATTGAACTAATGACTTGTATAATTTTTCCAGAGGGCTTTCATTTTGCTCAGTTACAAATAACTCCATATTGTCTGGTAATTTTTCTGTATTTGATTCTACTATCACAAGTTCTTGATAAATATCGCTGACATATTTTGACTCTTTCATCAATTCAGCAATATTTTTATGTTCTGAAGTACTGCCTCCATCGGTCATTGATTGATTAATATTTTCCAAAACTTGTGGTATTTCGACATGAGTTAACTGTTTCTTAACTTCATTTACAGAGCATGCTATTTTCTTTAGTAGAGATATTTCAGGTATTTCTGATATATCACAATCTTGTTGTACCAATATCAACTGTTCTTCCAACTTTACAATTTCATTTTCAAGTACCATTAAGGGTGTGGCCAAAGTTTTTGATACAAAAACCGCCTTTTTTAATTCCTCCACGTCTTCTGTAATAACTTGTTGTTCTACTTGTGCTAAGGATATTTGAAGTTCTCTTAAAGGTTTTGCTATGGTTTCTAGAACCTGCATATTACTTTTCTCTAACAAGTTTCCCCCCTCAGACACAATAAGCGCTTGTTGTTTTATCAATGCTATGCCTCGCGTTAGCTCTAATATGGGCTTTGCGAAGGTTCCTAGACTACTTAAACTTTTACTTCCGATCAGAGACTCAACATAAGGTTCTAATATTTCCGGTTTTTCAACGACGGTAATTTCTGTTTCGTGTTCTTTTGTTGCTTTTGTTAAACTTTCAATTAATGAATTTATTTCAGGCATGGGTTCTTCTTTTATATAAATTGGTTCTTGTTCTTGAATCAAAGATAAACATTGTTTAATTTCTTGCAAAGAGATTGTAATATTTTTTAATAGAGATGTGTCATATGTTTCCCTCAATGGATCCCCTTCCGCTTCAAGAACAACTTTATGATCAATCTCAATTAAATTGTTTTGTAGCTCCTCAACGGGTTTTGATAAAGCTTTCAAAGCAGATATATTTTTTTGATCCGGAATAATATATTCTCCGCATTCTAGAATTTGTTGTTTTTCTACTAAAGCAATATACCTTTGAATTTCTTCCAGTGGTTGGGTGAGCGTTTGTAGAGCTGATATGTTTGATTGCCCCAACAATGGCTCACTTGATTCAAGACCTATTTGTTTTTCAATGACATAAATGCTATTCATTAATTCTTTGACAGGCTTTGCTAAATTAAACTTTTACTTCCGATCAGAGACTCAACATAAGGTTCTAATATTTCCGGTTTTTCAACGACGGTAATTTCTGTTTCGTGTTCTTTTGTTGCTTTTGTTAAACTTTCAATTAATGAATTTATTTCAGGCATGGGTTCTTCTTTTATATAAATTGGTTCTTGTTCTTGAATCAAAGATAAACATTGTTTAATTTCTTGCAAAGAGATTGTAATATTTTTTAATAGAGATGTGTCATATGTTTCCCTCAATGGATCCCCTTCCGCTTCAAGAACAACTTTATGATCAATCTCAATTAAATTGTTTTGTAGCTCCTCAACGGGTTTTGATAAAGCTTTCAAAGCAGATATATTTTTTTGATCCGGAATAATATATTCTCCGCATTCTAGAATTTGTTGTTTTTCTACTAAAGCAATATACCTTTGAATTTCTTCCAGTGGTTGGGTGAGCGTTTGTAGAGCTGATATGTTTGATTGCCCCAACAATGGCTCACTTGATTCAAGACCTATTTGTTTTTCAATGACATAAATGCTATTCATTAATTCTTTGACAGGCTTTGCTAACGTCTCAATGTCAAATAAAAAGGTTTGGGTGAGTTTTATTTCATTACTTGTTTCGAGTTTAGCTGGCTCTTCAATTAAAACGATTTCATTTGTTGAATTTTGGTCCTGCGTTCCTTTTAAAGGGGTTGTCGATACATCTTCTGAAGCCACTAATCTTTCAACAGGTTCTAAAACTACTTGCTGCTCAATTAAAGCAACATACATTTTTAATTTTTCTACGGGTTTTGAAAATGCTTCAAGAATGGAAAGCTCATGGGGAGTGATCAAAGATTTTGTAACGTCTTCTATAGTAGTATGCTTATCAATCAATGCTATGTTTTTATGCAGGACTTCAAAAGGTTTGATAATAACTTGAGCAATTGCTTTAAATTGTACTTCATTGATTGCTCCATCTGCAGATTGAAGAATTTCACGTTCAATTTGCTCTACACACACTTGAAGTTCTTGAATTGGTTGCGCTAATTCCATTAATGGAGAAGAGGTTGAAAAATGGCTCTCTTCTCCTAATAATTCATACTTCTGTACGGAAGAAATAGCTTGTTGTAGCTGTTGGACCGGAGTAGTCAATTGTCCTAGTAATGCAATACAATGTTCATAAATTGGTTTATAATTAGAATAAATCAACGTCCCTTTTATTATTGGTGCCTTATTTGCATGTGTATCTTCTTCTCTTTTTGGAATAGTACTTAAAGATAATATGTTAAAACAGTCTTTGTTTACAGATTCAAGTGATTCTTCAATATACAACTTGAAATCATTGGGTGAACTAGCTAAGCATAATAAGATGGCTTTGGAACATTTCTCTAGGTCTGCATTATTATGAAGTATGGCATGATTTTGAATCGTAGCAATCGCTGTAGTCATTTGTTTCCGAGTTTCATCTAATAGTGAGAAGAAAGACTCTTCTGAAATCTGTTCAATATGTAGCTCCTGTTTTCGTTTACTAATTTTTGATTGTAAGTCTTCAATGGGTTGTTTCATTGTTTTTAATAGCTGGTCAACAATATTGTCATCGACAATTGAACTAGAGAAACCTACCACAATTTGTTGCTCAATCTCATGAAGAAGATTCTTAATGTCCATTGGTTGTTGAACAGGTTTCTGTGAAGTTTTAAAATCATCATTATTTGATATTTGAAATTTGGTATCGGCAAGATCTGAAATGTCCATCTGATCCTTAAGAGGGAAAGTTTCAGACGTGATAACACTGGCAACACCACTTTCCTCAGTAAGTGGACTTCTTGAGTCCACAAATATTCCTCTATTTTCTTCCTGAGGGATGAGTCTAGATATTGCAACACTCGATACACCACTTTCTTCGGTGTTTACTAAAGAACCACATGATTCTAAAATTACATGTTGCTGTATTTGTGCAAGACCTTTGCGCAATTCTTGCATTGGTTGCGCTAAATTTTCTACCAAACTTAAAGTAATATCAGAAAGAGGCTCACTATCAGATTCTAATGCAGCTTGTTTTTCTATCAAAGAGATTCCTTTCAGCACTTCTTCGACAGAAGGAGTAACTTTTGTGACAAATTTAAGTGCAACATTGTCTATGCCATCTAAACCTTCTTCTACGCGATGTTCTTCAATTTGAACTAAACTGTTACGTAGCTTTTCCAACGGATGAGCAAGAGCTTCTAAAATGGATAAACTTTCTCTTTCAGACATGGGCTCTTCATCTGAATCTAGGAAAGCTTGGCGTTCAATCAATTCAAAGCCTTTCTGAAGCTCTGAGATGGAGTTTGTAAAAGAATTAATAACAGGCTGACTTGCTCTAACAACCAAAACAGAATTATTGATTTTGTCACCAATTTTTTTCAATTGTTCTTGCAAGTGATTCAACGATTCAATTAATGTACTAAGGGCTATGGTCTCTGGTGACAGTTTCCCAGAAATTTCGGAAATGGAAACTTGTACCAAAGAGATACCTTGTTGTAACTTTTGTATAGGTTTAATAAATGCTTCTAGTTTGTAGACACTAAAATCCGCCTCCATCGACTCATCATTCGATAGAGATATTTTATGCCTCTCTACGTCCATTATTTCTTTAGTAAGATCTTTTAAAGGCTCCGTTAAGTGAGCAAGTAAGGATATGTTGGACATCGTTGATTCAGCTTTGACACCGGAACCTAACAACTGCTGTTCAAATTGATTCAAACTTTGTTGAAGTTCAGTTAGTGGCTCAGACAGAGAATTAAGTATAGAAGTATCTTTTGTACTAAGCTTATCATCAATTTTCTCCGTTGGGGGTTCATAGTAGAATTTAAGTGTTTCATTTAAATCATCAACAGATTTGTTTACATTTTGAATAACAAATAGGTTGTATTCATCTGGAGAATTATGTGATCCACCAAGAACATTTTGTTTTTCTATTGCTGAAAGACTTTCCTGTAATGTTTCTAGTGGATGAATTAGTTTATCGATCAAATAAATAGATGCCATATGCGTTTCATCAGTAATAACAGCTTTAGCCTGTTTTGCAACAATTTCAACTTGATGATGTAGTTTACTGAGAGGTTCTATAATTGACGTACTGATGGAAATAGTGGATAAAGATTCTGGAGTGCTTTGGATTTCAATAGCTAGATTTTGTAGTTTTACCATTTCTCTATGGAACTCTTTTAAAGGCTCCCCTAAACTTTGCAAAATATAAATATTTTCTTGCGACGTAATATTAATATTTTCTTCTTGTAACAGTTTTTCTTCCCCTTCAAGCAAGTTATTTTCTAGGTATTTCAATGGTGCGGAGAGATTCGCAAACATTTCAAGTCCATTTTCCCCAGGAATTTGACGAGACAGGTGTTCAAGTTTTGAGATTGATTCTTGTATTGTTTGTATGGATTGTACAACATTTTCCACTTGCAACGCACTTAAAATTTGGGGGGTTTCTTGACTCTTTTCAACAACTTCCAAAGCTCTGTGGAGATTTTGCAGTGGTTTTTCTAGTGTACTTAAGACATCAAGAGTTGATTCTGTACTCCATCCTTCCGTAGATAATATAGCCAATTGCTGTATTTCGACAATATCTCTGTGAAGTTGCTGAATAGGCTGTATCAACGTTTTGGCACTTGAAAGGCTAGACTTTCTAGCGTGTTTATTCTTATTAAGTTCTTTTTCAAGTTTTCCTTCCGTGAGAGCCAAGCACATTTCTAACTTACCTAACGGTTGAACCAACGTTATTAAACCACTGGTGGGAGTCTCATAGCCTCGTTCTAAATTTTCTTCCAAAATTATGTCCTGCATTATTTTAACCAATCCTTCCTTGAGTTCCAGTAGAGGTTCTTTCAGTTCTTGAATTTCAGTCACCTCGTTTGGTTTAGTCGAGCTGTTATTTTCTGATTGTTTTTGTTTGCCTATTGTTGCTATATTACATTCAAGTTCTTTAATGGATTGTGCTAGAGACTTGACAAACTTAGGATTCACATTACTTGATTCAAATGTAGAAGCGGATTCGATCGCAATTTGTTGTTCTATATCTGATAGAACATTTGTAAATGCTTTTAATGGGTTATTTAAATGTGCTATTGTTGCCTCAAAAAATTTTACTGTATCAGTATCACTGCCAGAACGTATAAATGAAATTTGATGAATATCTGCTATGTTTATTTTTAGTTTCTGTATAGGTTCTTTAAGCAAAGCTAAGTTTTCTTTCATAATAATTGTTCCTGAGCTAGATGAATCAATAGCATTACTGATTAAATGTTCAATTTTAGACAGTTTATCTCTAAGTTCTATTGAAGGCCGAGAGATATGTCTCATTAAGGATTCTCTTTCATCAAATAAAACCATTTCAGAATCTTGAACAATTAGTTTACCTGTAAATAATTTTTGAGCTTGAGATAAACCATCTTGAAGGTCTGATAATGGTTGTAATAATTCAACTATGTTGGAAATAGTTTTTTTTTCTGTCTCGCTGACACTAGGAATATTTTCACTTAGTAACTGTATATTTTTTACTGTTTCTATTTCCTTTTTCAATTCTTCTAGAGACTGCGCAAATACGTGTATCACGGGTGAAACATCTCTATAAGGAACAGCTCTGAATATAGGCTCTTGGACATAGTGCTGTTGAATAGCAGATACGATATGGCCAAGCTCTTGAATAGGTTCTGCTAACGACTTTACTATCATAAACTTTGAAATCAAGGGAAGAAACGTACCTTCAGTTTCCAAAGACGCTTGTTGTTCAATGAAGCGAACATTTTTATTAAGTTCTTCTAGTGGTTGGGTCAAAGCAGTGAGAGTGTTTTTGCTGATGTTTTTACTCTCCGGACTATCCAAAGTTTCATGCTCAGCTTGTTGCGCTATCAATGAGATGCCTTTTTGTAGCTCTAGCAATGGTTTTGATAGAGCTACTAATACTGTTGTGCTAGGTTTTTCCGCTATAAACTCCCTATTTGTCTCCATTACAGCCTGTTCCTTAAGAATTTCAATCTCTTTTTGTAGCTCAGAAAGAGGATTTATCACACATTCCAGAAAACTAATATTTAATAAGTTATTTGTATCTGCACTTTCTTTTTCTTGCAACAGTTTCGCTTCAAAGGATGGAATGATCATATTCTTTGAAATACCACTTTCGGCTTGATGTAATGCGGCCTGCTCTTGAATGAAAGCTATCTCCCTCTTGAGTTCTTGAACTGGTTGTGCCACATTTTCTAGTATTGACAAACTTGTTGTTTCAAGCAAAGACGCTTTAGATTCTTCAAATGCAGCTTGTTTTTCCACTAGAGCTAGCCCTCTTTGAAACTCTTGCATAGGTTGTGATATGGTTTCCAATATAGCTGTGCTCGTCTTTCCTAAACTATGTTCCTCAGAAGATGACTCAAGGGCTGCCTGCTCTTCCACCAATGCTATACTATCTTGAATTGGTTGGGTCAGTGTCTCTAAAACCGATAGACTTGACATCACTGTGTGTGGCTCATTTGTTGATTGGGATATAATTTTCTCTTCAACTGATACTAAACTACGTTGTATATCTAAGAGAGATTGTGTTAGAGATTCCAGTAATGTTGGCTCTGTTTTAGCTGCCATTGTGTCCACTTCAACTTTGTCACCTATTCCTAAAGCGGTTAGCTTGGGTAGCTCTGCTTCAGTTGCCGAAATTGTTCGTTGTTTCTTCGTTTTACGCGTTTTACTAGTATCCTGTTTTGTTTCTTTTGGTGACTCACCTGTATTATCACATATTGCTCTTTGGTCTGGTTCTGTTTGTTTACTGGAATCAACAGCTAATGTGTTTTTTGAATTTTCTTCAGCTTTTGCTAGGCTCGTTGTTTCATCTATATACAATTTATTTTTATTTGACTCAACAGAGGGGGATCTCTTCGACTCTTTTCTTTTCTTAATATGACTTTCTTCTTCTGCAGTAGCTACACCATCGTCCCTGGCAACTTTTTGTTCATGAGAGTCTAGAGATGGTTTCCTCTTAGAGTCTTTTCGTTTTAGAAGTTTACTATCCCCAGTCTTAGCCGCAGTGAGGGTCTGTTCCACTTCCATTTTATTTTCATCTGTTTCAATGGGTGGGGCTTTCTTTATACCACTACGTTTTCTAGCTTTGTTTGTTTCTACTCCTTCACCGACAGAACCTTTCCTTTTTTTACTAGATTTTTCTTTTCTTTTATTAAAGGTTTTTAAGCCATCTCCTTCTTCAGAATATGAATTATCCTTTTCAACAGAAGACTCCTTTGATTTAAGAGATTCTGTAGATTTGGTTTTATCTGCTGGACACTCTATACCCAAAGATAGAACTATTTTCTGTGGATAATCTTGTGCCATGGCTTCATTAGACTTTGGCCCGATTGCATCCTGTGGCTCTTGGTCAGATTTTTCTGTTGATTTACTCTTTTTTATTGTGCGTGATAAACTCTCTTTCCTTAGTGACCCAATATCTCCATCGATATTTTCATCTTTTGTCCCGATTAAACTTTCGTTTTTAACAACATCTTGAGATTTCCTTTTCTTCTTTGTGGGTTTTGGTGTTGCCTCAAGATTTGACAGCGTGTTGGCTTTTACTTCTTCCAACGTTTTAACTTCCTCTTTATTTTCATTTATTTTTGAAATATCATTACCAGGTTGTTGTTCATCAAGTTTATCAGGTTTATGTTTATCATTGACTGTTTCTATAGTAATATTTCGAACCAGTTCTGCAGGACTACTTTTGGTGGTTTGTAATTCACCACTGGATTTTTCTTTGTTTTCTTCGATGATCGCAATTTTATATGCGAACTCTTCTTTCTTTGTTTTGTGAGCCCCTGGGCTTTCCTTGGCGCTCATAAATGTATCTGCTATCGACTGGGAGTCTGAAGTTTCTCCAACTGCATCAGTAAAATGTTCACTTTTGTCAGTATCTTCTTTTGGAGAATGCCTTTCACTAGCTTCTTTAGCCAGTGAAATGCTGTGAAATGTATCACTGTCATGGTTCATTTGTTCATCGTATTTTTGACGATTCGCTTCGTTTTTTCGACGAGGGGGTCGTTTTGGTGGAGCGAGGGGACGTTCCCGTAGTTCTGAATTTATCTTTTCAAAAACAAGGGCGTCATCTTCTACGTCTGGAGAAAATTGATGCCCGTTTTCATCGGTGATAGAAAATTCTTCGAGGTCAGCGTCAGTTCGAAGGTCATCATCCGCAGAACTGAAGTAGTCAGGTGTGACATCGATTATAACAGCTTCCATCAACAGGTTTCTAGTGTTCGAAGTTTCTTTTACGAATCTCAATGGCGGCAACTCCACTATGTTGTGCTCTGAGAAAATAAGAAAACAGTATTTGATCATACTAATCAATACTAACTACAATATTATACGGGTTTTACCTTTAATAAACCATATTTTTATAAATGTAACCCTTTAGATCAGTGCTACTCAAACTTTAACGTGTGGCGGACCGGTATATTTTTTAGTGGCCCCCAGGGACCAGCTTTGTGGAAAGTTAATACCTTGTATGGTAGGTGTAAAAAATATTATTTTTTATGTAAACATGTTCTATTTATATTAAAGAAAAAACATAGTATAACATTTAATGGGACAAATGAGCTTGCTTATTTTTGCACATTCTATCAATCCGTGGCTCTATTGTGGACAGTGCTACACATAATGGACCGTGAATATCTACACCATTACGATATTTCGTCTTAATTACACTCATAGTAGAGAAACCAGTCTCACAAAAGTAGGTCGAGGCAAATGGTAATGTAATTTTCATTGCAATTTCACAAAGATCTGGGAATTCTGTTTTCACTTTTATCCAAAAAGAAGCAAGTGAATTTGCACTTTGGAAATAATTTGTCAATTCTTTATTAGCAGCTAGGTCAATCATGCTATATCATATGTTAACAGGCATCTCATCATTCCATGTCATAAATGGATTTCAGATCCATCCAGTCCTTCTCCAGGATCCTCCTCTTCTGGGAAGTATAAATCAAACTGCTTTGCTAAGTTTGTCAAATGATTAAAAATGACATTGCGCAAATATGTTACGTCAATATCCTCACCTCCCTCAATAATAATATCAGCCAAATGGTGAAACATGTCAGAGTAATCCCTTGAGACTCTAGTCTTCCATGTTTTCAGCTTTCGTTTCAACCCTTGTCTCTTGTTGACCATTGTAAAATAAGAGGACATTCTTCCTTACGTGAACTTGTTAAGTTCATTTAAAATGGAAAAGGTATCTGTCAAATAGGCCATTATAGCTATCCAATTATTGTTTTGAAACAGTTCTGACAGAACAGTTTTTTTCTTTTAGAAATTCAGCAAGCCCATTCCTCAACTCACACACTCTTGACAGGACTTTACCTCTGGGAACTCACTCCGGAATGTCTCCCTGTCATTGCTGCAGCACTATAAGTACATAGGCCTACACAAAACTTAAAGTCCAATCCACATTTTTCCAGCAATGTAATCGCTTAGTACCCAGAAACTTTAAGAGCTAGTTGTGTTTGTTGGCAGTGAAGCGGAAAAAACACTTCCTTCAAATCACCTTCATACTAATAAAGCATATACACCACCAAAATTGTCATATTATCCACATCGGTGGTTTCATCAAGCTGCAAAGAAAAGTACTTTGCAAATTTAACTTGGTCTATGAGCTGTTCTTCCATATCGTCAGCAAGTTCATGAATTCTTCGAGCTATAGTGTCAATTGAGAGTGGAACCTGAGCAACTTTCTTCGCCGCCGTCTCACATAATATTAATTTCAAAGCAGACGTCACTAAGGCCAGCGCCACAATATACCGAAGATACGCCACGCTCCTTTCAAAATATCGTGAATGTCTTGCTCTGTTGATACTTATATGGGGCGTGCATAGCATTACTGCTATTTTAATTTTCATTCCTATGCTTTCAACTAAATTCAGGAATTCCGAAGAGTAATTTTTGTCTTTATAGTTTGGAAAACATCATGAACTATCTTTCTACTCAACTTATTTGTAAAGAAAATGTTAGTTATTGAAGTCAGGTTTGATAAAATACAGTAATATCATGCAGTCCTATATTTAACTAACCCGGATAAGTGCGTCTTCTTTATTAATAAAATAGTATAAATCCTCATCTAAATGGCCAAGATTAATTTCTAGGCATTCTAAAAAAATAAATGTCCAAGCTAGTCCTGAAATTATATCTATATTGATGAAAATGCATCAATGAACTAAATACAAGTGAATCAGTGGTGTAGCGTGGAATATTACCAGGGGGGGTAGAGCTTGTTTAAACTGTGTCTGTAATATGTTCTCACTCACATGGCCCCCCATTTGCTCAGTCACGCAAGGGTTCTGCCCTTAATACCACATATGGGAATGTATTTTCCTACACACCCGGACAATGAGTGAGTGAATATAATAATCGTTCATGGTTACAGTTGAGGCTGGAATGGAAGGGAGAACAGTTTTCATACACATAAAAAACCTTTTTAGCCAAAATTTACTAAACATTGCTTCAGTAGATAGGTTTAGTTTAACTTTCTACACGTGGTGATATCAACAGTTGTTGAATAGGCCTATCTTTTGTAACGATATCGTTAGTTTGATAATTTAATTGCCCCGCGATTGGGAGCCAATTGTAACGATATAGACGATTTGATGATGTAACTGCCCGCGGGTGGGGGCCTATTATAATTAAATTGAATGTTTGTTGATATAACTGGTATTTATAGCTCCGAGATCGAACGCCAATTATTATATTTCGTTCGCGCGTTGGGCGCCTATTATAATGCTATTGTAATGTTTGATGTATAATTGGTTTTTTATAGCTCCATGGTCAAGCGCCAATTATTATATTACGGTATTATTCCCATATAATTGCCCCGATATTGGGCGACAATTCTGATGATATGGAATAATATTAGATATAATTGGTATTTATAGCTCCGTGTTCGAGCGCCAATTATTGTGATATGGAATGTTGATGATATAAATACAACTGTTTATGTTGTACACGCTTTATTATTTCTTTCTTTACACTTTGTTGAAATTAAACTCTGTATTGACTGTGATTACTTTTTACTTTATCGTTGACACACAATTTCTATATCTACTTCTACTCTTTTTCTGTACGTCTACTCTCGCTAATTCTGTGACACTTTCTGTATGTTTACTCCGGCCCTCTCTCTACGTCTACTCTCACTCTTTCTACGGCACATTTTGTGTATCTTCATACGCACATTTAGCTTATATGCGGATGTGTCACTTGTTTCTTGGACCTCTCATAACACTGTCAAGAGTAACCAATCAGGTACTTCTCTGCAACAGGTGCATTGAAAGCTAGCTTCCTATTGGATATAGGGAGCTGGCTTTTCTTGCTCGTTTGTTAAATATTGCGGAGTTATATTTTGAGAAAAATAAACAAGTTTTTCTGGTGAAATTCTTTTATAGACTATTCTGCGAAAACGCGTGATTCTCCATGGATGAAGTAAAAGGATAATTTACATACGATACTTTAAAGAAAAATACCTTCATCCATGACTTTTTAAATATATGAGAGCAGTCCAAAAATCAATTACGTTATACTGTCAGGGGTATCGTGGAATATCAACAGGCCTTTTCATCTTAATTTAAGAAGTTTCCTTGTCAAATACCACTATGACCGTGACAGATATGCAATAGTTAGTGAGTTTGTATATAATCAAATTAAATGTATCTACCGAAGTAATTATGTTATCTATTTTGCCCAAGATGTTTTTTGTTATAAAAACTACAAAAATACTGACCTAAGCTCACGTTTACTTACATTCTGCTCCCCCACCCCCCATCTGGTCAATTCACTGAAATGAATCTCGTCAGGACGGGGTGACGGACTCACCTGACACATTCTCCGACAGTTCGTCGGCGTACATTTCGACAACCTGCAGCGCCTCCTCCTCCGTGAGGTCAGGGGTCTCGTACAGAGACACAGAGACCTCTCTCCCGTCGAAAGAGAAAGATATATCCGCCCTCTCGTCGACCGTGAGTGACCGCTCTGTGGCCGGCGTGTCGTACATCTGGGAGGTCCTCTCCTCATGGATGGTGGAGAGGGAGGGGTTTCTCACAATGGTGTGACCGCCAGGGGTGACGCCGCCGCCGGAGACGTCCAGTTTCGGGAGATCGCTGCTCTTCCTCGTCCTTCGCTCTGGGGGGGAAGAAACGAGAGAACATATTAGTGATGTCGTTTCGTTAATTATTAAATTATATTTTACTTCTTCGTCGGTCAACAATCCGAATGTTGGTTTTATGTGCTTTACATTCACACAGCGCTAGGCATGCTCCCAGATCTTTGGTTGGTTAGTGCTGCCTGTACCATCTGTTAGAAATCCCACGCACTAGGGGAGTTCAGGAAACGTGGTGGTTCCCAGTTGCCTTCCACACTTAATTTCTATGAGCGAGCGTGATCGACCTGTAATCAACTGCTCTACTTCCCCTCCTAAGAAAGTTGTGTTACGGATATTGCTCAAGAGAAATCCGTCGACCCCGGTTGGTTTCGGGTTCACGAAAATCATGAAAGTCTTACCTTGATGTATTACACTATGGGCCTCCCATCTTATAAGTTACCCCATAGTGGAGCAATGCGAAGTAAGCCCGCTACCGTTCAGGTTAAGCTAAGGGTACGTAAATTGAATAAAATATGTTTCAATTTTAAAGTAAAATCGTTTATTGAGAGGAGGAAATAACTAAATGTAAAACATTTGGCATCAGGAAGCAGTATGGTGTCGCGGAGTTGTCAAGGGTAAGCAGAGCTTATTAAAGCTATTGATATGTTTTCACTCTCTTGGTTCCCCATTTGACCAATCATAGATAGTCTCTGCTCTACACACCTCATATGGGAATATATTTCCGTTGGTTGCTAACTAATGAGTGCTCTACTGAGTGATGACAACATATCACAGGTACATTTTAAACCATGTTCTGCTCACCCTGGCAACACTCCACGATATGCCATTGTCAGGAGGTAACAACGAGGAAGGTCATCTTACAGAAATACCTTCAAATCCGAGCAAAGAAGCCGAACTAGAGACGACCCCCATACAGTTCTGCGCCTCACAGGTGTAGGTACCCAGACAACAGGTGCCATCTTGACCCGATATTATACGGTGGATGTCTCCTGGTTTCAGTTCCTCTCCGTCTTTATACCACTTGAGGACCGGCTGAGGAACACCGATCACCTGGATAAAAGGTAAACAATTCATATCACAAGGTTAATAAAACAAGGGAGCTAGAAATAAACGGAGCGAAAAAGGGTTGCTAGTATTAAAAGCCTTATTAGAGTCTCAAAATAGAGTCTCATTTTATTTGAATAATTACACAATATCAAAGGGATTGAACTGGTTACCATTGACTTTTATAGTCAATAATCTTTATACTTGATCATTAAACATTTTCCTGTTCGCAAAGCTATTATCAACAAGTTGTTAAATGCAAAAAGTTTTAACGAAAGTGTGAGAGCATCAGTTTTAACTTCAATAACTAGTAATTGCATTTTAGAAAATCTACACGCTAGGTTATAGGTCCTGCATTTGATTTACATCTATTTTAAACTTTAACTTACTATGTAAACTGAGTTTTAACTTTTCAGTTCAAACCCTTTATATAAATATTAATTTTAAAGCATTAATAACTCAATGCTAAAATTTTATAGTATAAAAATGATCAAATAGAATGATCGCTACTTACATTTAACTACCCTATGGTACTAAGAACACGTAAGTTTATTGCTACACATACAAAATTACGCCACCTATCCCTATCCAGTCCACCTCATTAAATAGTACACTCTATTATTGTCATATTCATTCTAATGTTATCCTTCCATCTTCGTCTATGCCTTCCCAATGATCTCTTCCAATTGGGTTTGCTAGACGCTAGTCAATACCCTGAACACGATTCTAGATTCTTCCATTCTCGTTGCATGCCCTACCCGCCGTAATCTACGAGACTTGATTATCTTAAAAATATCCTGTGTGTCTTACCTTGACTGATTACACTATGACCCTATCTTATAACGTGCACTAAAGTGGAACCAAGCAGGGTAGCAGTCTTACTTTAACTGATTACACTATGACCCTGTCTTATAACCTGTACCATAGTGGAACCAAGCAAGTCAGCAGTCTTACCTTGACTGATTACACTATGACCCTAACTTATAACGTGCACCAAACAAACGTGGAACAAAGCATGGTAGGCTCTCCCCGTTTCAGGATAAACTGAAGGTACTACCTTACCTTGACTGAGTACATTATGGCTCTATCTAATAGCCTCCACCATAGTGTTACAAAGCACGGTAAACTAGCTGATTCTATTCACTGAATGTGTCAGTTCTTCAATCGTACCTTGCACTCGAGGTTGACGGCCCCTTCCTCCGACAGCACAGCTTGCAGACACTCAAGGAACCTCGGCTTCTTGAAATGTCTCGGTATGGTGAGTTTGAGGAAACAAGAAGTCACGCTGTGACCAAAGTCGTTCGTTGCTACACACTTCCACTCCGCCTGGGACGAAAAACAAAACGTCACAAAGAATAAGGAAACAACTAAATAAATAAAGAGTACCAGCAAAATCCTATATATTATTTCTGTTGTCAACATCCCTTTTTCTCAACTAAGACAAAGCCTACAGCGATGAATAAGGTATTAGAGGATAGGACTTTTTACCCACTTCTGACATAGCACACTCAGTTTACGTTAAAACACATTGTTTGTTTAAAATTTAAGTTAAAAGAAAAATCTAAATTCAAGATGATTGCATTCTGACATCAAATATCGTATACAAAGAGAATCGTAAATACGTTCACATTAATAAACTCTCTTTGCTATTTTATACCTACACTTCACTGAGTATTTAATTTCAACAACCCAACAAAAGACCAAATCTTATTTTTTGGAGGGAGGGGAGGAGGGGAAGGTTGAATGCGCGAAAGTTTCACAAGGGTTTACTGGTCTTACATAATTTCTCGTATATTAGAAATGACAAATTTTCAAAATTCAGTAACCAGTAAATTACCCTTACATTATTAATTTTTGGAAAACAAATGTACATCCTTATCTTAATTTAATCGAATTTGAACAAAATCGTCAAAGCCACTAAAAAAAATTAAAATTAAAAAAACAGGCATTATTAATTACCCTTGGTTTTGGATATAGATCTGGACACTCCAACATTATACTGTTCTAACCTAGTCCACCATTTCAAACCTCTTATTGTCCTAGCCTGGTCCACCATTTCAAACCTCTTATTGTACTAACCTGGTCCACCATTTCAAACCTCTTATTGTACTAACCTGGTCCACCATGTCAAACCTCTTGTTGTTATAACCTGATCCACCATGTCAAACCTCTTATTGTATTAACCTGGTCCACCATGTCAAACCTATTAATGTACTAACCTGGTCCACCATTTCAAACCTCTTACTGTACTAACCTGGTCCACCATCTCAAGCCTCCGAATGTCCAGGTGGTAAGTGCCCAGTGGTTCTCGTGACGTCATATACCTGTCGGCGCTCTCGACTGTCTCGTCATCCCTGTACCAGGACACCTGGGGCTCAGGCATGACGCTCACTGCAAGCAGAAATATTACGTTACTTCGTCAAAATAAACTCACACAAGCATGACGTCACTTAGGGCTCAATCATACAGCGTTAAAACTAAGCTTGAAGAGAATGTACTAGTTAATTTCTTCCTCCCATTTAGTATCAAAATTGTACCTTAAAGCTAATAAACAAACATTTCCCCACTACCTTATTGTGTGTGTGGCTAGTTCGTCAAAATGATAAAGAGAGGAAAGTGGGGGGAGGGGATATATATTTGTCCAATCCCTGTAAGCCTGGCTTGCCTTAGTAACAACCCATGAGCTGCCATTTAAAATAGACCTACACATTTCACAGACATGGCCTTTACTTTAAAAACATCCTTACACTAAAATAACGTCACCTTAAAACCCACCTAAGTGAAAATATGGAATCTCCTGGTAAATAAAATAAAACCTGTGGAACCATAAGGGGTACCTGCCGACCTACCTTGAACGGTGAAACGGAAGTCCTCGTCTATCTTCGCCTCGGAGCTCTTGAGCCCTCTGACGAACTTGGGCGGCTGGTTGGTCGAGAACAGCTGGAGTTTTTCTTCCTCGTTCAGTTGGTTCTGAATATCCTCCACAGTCAGTTCGGCGGAACTCGTAGTTTCCCCCATGCAGTTCTTCGCGATGCACGAGTAAGACCCTGAGCATGATATTACAAAGTCATATTTAAGTTTGAAAAGTAAAATGTCAATTTCATAAAATAGATAGTAAAATACTTATGGGTATGCGAAGGCCACTTAAAAAAAAGCGAAATTAAGTCGAAGCAACGCTTGAAACATGCGAAGAAAAGTCGAAGATAAACCTTTTGTTGTTGTCATGTAGCACTACCTCGGTAGTCTTGGGGTAAAGTGCTCGCCTCAGGACCCGATGTTCATGGGTTCAAACCCAGCTGAGGTCGGTGGATTTTATTAAGCACAACTTTCCTTCACAGAGGAATTAAAACCTATGTTCTCATGTCGATTGTGGTGGCATGTGAAAGAACCCTGGAAGGTATGTGAAAATACCTCTCCTAACAAAATTGGTAGGCCCTTTCTCACTCGTATAATTTCATTGCGGAATGCCACGTGGAGCTCCCGAATTTTCTAAAATGCTTTATACCAGATGGTGCAGGCAGCACTAACCAGCTGAAGATATGAGTGCATACCCAGCTCCGGATGGATGAGAAGCACATACAACCCACATTTGGGTTGAAGACTCATCAAGCAAGCAAGTATAGATTAAGACATGGAAAAAATTAACGAAGCACACCATATTAATTTGTCTATGCTAACGTGTCTGAATTTAACGCTGCTTACGTTATAAATGCCATTTAATCAAGCACGTATTTAGAATTTTCTTTTGGGTGAGCTCATTCTTCAAATATTGCTCGACGACGACGGTCATCTCAAGATTAAACAGCGAGGGGAGGGGGGCGGACGAATCTGACCTGCACGGAGATAAAAATACATTAAAATTTCGTACAAAAATATATTGAAGTAGACCCATTCTTGCATTCACTATATTAATACACTTTTTATGACTTTTAGTAGAAAATATACTAATTTTACATACATTTTTATAAACACTAGTAAATTTTCTACTAAAATTCATAAAAATTATATTAATTAATTATTAATGAATGCAAGCATGGGTAAACTGTAAATATATTTTTTTACGAAATTTTGATAAATTTTGATCTCTGTGTGTGGAGGAGTGCATGAATATATTACATCTTAACGATGTTTAGTCTGGATAAGAAAGTGAAAGTAAAATTAACTATTACTACTGTGTTTTTTGATTTGGAATTTATTGCTACAAGACAAGATATTATTAAAATATATTTTTAATTTTTATTTTTTTATAATAATTTTTAATTTTGGTTTAGATTTTGGAGGACCTTCAGCCCAATGAGCCCCCCCCTGGATATGTGCCTGTATTTAATCATTAGTTGGTGTTAAAATACTGTTTAGCAGCTGTTATAAAAATATTATTGGTTGAAATATGTCAGGTTTAGTGAAATATTCCAATTTCTTGATGATTGATGTTTACTTCTTTCGAAATGTTTCGAAGATGATAAGGTTTTTTGAGTGTCGAAGTAGAAGAGAGGTAGGAGATCTTACCTTAGACTGTGACTTAGAAATTCTAAGCTTCGCACACCCCTTAAAAGATCTTAGTTCGTCCTTTTATTAAACATGTATCATTGAATTAAATCACATTTCCTTCAAAGTTTGTACAGTAAACGCAGGCAAATATAAATTATTAACTGCTGTCAGCTATAAGAACTAAAATTGAAGAGCCCGAACTATACCAAAACTATTTAAGAATAATCAATACATTCTAAAATGATTTCGCACCACAGTTGATTCTTTAATTGAAAGGCGAAAATGTAAAATGTTTTAAGTGCAAAAAAATAAAATTTCACAGGAAAGACAAAAAAAAGTTCTTGGATTATAAGTTTTATATATTATTATTTAAAAAACTACTGAATTGCTTACAGTACTATATCATAAAATTAATGCTTAACTTAGAAATAATTAATTATTGGCACATGATTAAATATAACAGCTAAGATCGTTCTAACTCAGCCTAAGTTCTAAGTAATTTATGGACTACCATCTGTTCTGACAAGGCACTTGGAACAGCTGGCGGACAAAGGCAGTGGCATATACTACAAGCCCTTTCTATGGTCACTTTTATGAACTACTTACAACACCTATTGGCACTTGGAACAAATGTTAACTATGGCGCATAGGCACTTAGAACATGACTACATCAATATACACATTAAAAAAATTACTTAGTACATTTGACATCTCCACCCTTCAATTATTAAGAGGCACACCTGCTTCGACTGCCACGTGGTCTAAGGAGACAGTCTCGCAATAGACTAGATTACTGATTACAGGGAGGTCAGGGTTCCCAGTTGGGTGTACCGAGGGTGGTTTTTCATAAATAGTTTCCAACTCATCCTCCACCCAAGTGCGGGTACAATTCATCTAAATTAATCTTTCCTAAGCCCTAACTCACAAGCGTAATTAGTACTTATGTTTATAACCAGAACGGTTAGTAAGGTGAGGTGCTAAAAAACCACTTCCCCCTTCGTTCCCCTATCCCCTCACCCCACTCACCCAGAGAGTTGGTGCCGGTCAGTTGGTATACGTCCCCCGGTTTCAGCTCCTGCCCGTCCTTGAACCACCTCAGCTGGGGGGTGGGGTAGCCCACCACCTTACACTCAAAGGACACGAGCCCTTCTTCAGTCAGGATCGCCTTCAAACTCTCCAAGAAGCGAGGCCTGCGGTAGTTCTTGGGGTCTGGAGACGCACAAGAAGAGACGAGGGCGTGAGGGAGGGGAAAACGAGTTGAGGTACATGTTTATCCAGCTTTGATGACAAAAAAACATTGCTGTGCCAGATTAAAATAAATATTGATTTATTAGATATTTTAGTTTAATTCTCTACACATGACAATCTCAACATGTCTTGAAGGATATCTGTCTTATTGTAACGTTTAAAAGAGCTAGCATGATATATTATTTGTTTGTTCGCCACAATTAGTGTGATATTTTATATAATTATTGAATTGGTTTCAAGTTTGTTATTCTGTATTATAATAATTAAAAAGGGATAATGTCTTATTTTATAAAACAAAAGTTCTGGTGTTTTATAGTTTTTATTTTTAATAGATAAACAGTTTTTTGCTAGATATTTCACACGTTGTAGATTTTAATAAAAGCCCGACTATTGTGTTATACGCATAATAATTCCCGACACGTGAGATTTATAACACAGATTAATATGTCATAGACTCAACCTACACGGCTCCTCGTCAGGAAGGCAAAGTGAAGAGATGCGTACCTCTAAGAGGTATATCTAGCGACATTTCCTTCTCGAAACTTCCCAAAAGAAAAAAAGGTGTGGTCATCCAGGTGCGTTTCTGTTTACAAGACTGAGTTGGCTTTTCAAACAGAGACGTAGAAAGATGTCGCCATACTTTGCAACTTAACAACTTAACATAAATAAATCTTACTACCCGCTCGCATTTATAATATCTTAATTTTGAATATGGATATGAATAATAAATTATTAAGATGTATAATTCCATATCATTACAATGGGCATTGCATAATTTGAATATAAACTTTTTAAATTAACAGAAAAAAGTCCTAGTCAAATTTCGCGATGCTGGTTACAGATATTTAAGAACTGTTGATAATACTAAATATAGAAAATTAAACTAAACGTATCTACTGGAGCAATATTCTATTTATTTTGGCCAAAAAGAGTTTTTGGTCACTAAAACTGAAAAAAAATTTATCAACCTTAGCTTGAGTTTTCTTCTATCTCATCTTAACATTTAGTTATTTAAAAAAAGCATATTTTTAAAGGCATATTTTAAGGACTTTTACTCTCATACTGGCTAGAATTAGAAGATAGGCCTACATCTTTCAAGTAATTCAAACTCTCGATTGATTTATCCTTCCCGTGCAACAGTGATAGGCAAAGTACGGCCCGCGGGCCACATGCAGCCCGCATACAGGTTCAATGCGGCCCGCGAAAGAATTCCAAATTCCGATTTAAAAAAGTGTCAAAAAATGATGATAAACAAGAAATACATTCACTTTGTACTCGTTTGTTTTTCTTTATATTTTATATATTAGTTACCAGTGTACAGAGATTAAATAATACGAAAACTATCCATGAAATTGGAATATTAACGTTTGGTTGCAGAGTAGTGCAAGTAGTGTTAAGTATCTGTTTTATTAAAGTATTTGTTAAATAATGTAGACAGCTCACCATGAAAAGTTTGCCCATCACTGCCGTACAAAATTCACGTAATACTCAATACCATGATATTAAGGATGCACTGAGATATTCCTTTCATGCCTAAAGGCTCTAGTCTCCACTTTCCTTCATCTACTACCTATCAAGGGTGGATATCAAGGATGTATACTTCCTGTCTTGCAGTATCTACACGTGACTCAAAGGATGTACCAAGATATGCCCTTCATGCCCAAGGCTCTAGTTTTCACACACAATCTCCTTCAACAACTACTTATCAAGGGTGAATCTCAAGGATGCATCTTTCCTGTCCTGCTAACACTCACTACTCATATGACTGTAAGGATGAATCTAGATATGACCTTCATGCCCAAGGATATAGTGTCTACACACTTACACTCTCCTTCGTACACTATCTAGCAAATGTGGATCTCAAGGATGCATTCTTCCTGTCCTGCAGTACTCACACGTGACTGTAAGGATGCACCGTGATATGCCCTTCATGCCCAAGGCGCTGGTTGCCACGCACTTCCACTCCCCCTCGTCCACGACCTCGCAAGGGTGGATCTCGAGGTTGTATCCTCCAAGTCCGTCCTCCATGACGTGGTATTTGTCATTCTGGTCCACTCTACCTTCTTTGTTGTACCATGAGATGCTCTGGGGCCACGGCGGGACGGCCACTTGAGACATAAAGAGAAGGAAATGGTCATGCGCGTAGAAGTTACCAGAAAACATCCCTAGTGTTGCTTACAGGACTCGATCCAGCGACCATTGAATCAAGTCGTGCTCTTAAGACAAGCCCTACTAAAAGGGAATTAAAAAATAAACAAGCTAATGGCCTAACAACACGGGAATACTTTGAATTAGAAACACAGTCCAATTTTCTTAAAAATACCTCTTTAGAAAAGACAAGAATACTTGGTTGCTGTCAACATTGTTATTTTCATAGACTAGGGGCTAGGCTTGTCTCCAATAGGGGCAATTTTGGACCAAATTGGACTCAACTTTTACGTTGCACCCACCATCTTGGATTTTTCAAATTTCAATATTTTTTTTCCTCGTAAAGATGGCATGCTCCAAATCGTCCATACCAAAGTTCAGCTCCCTATGACTCAGTTTTTTCTTTGTCTCCACCAAATTGGAACCACCATCTTAGATTTTTCACGTTTTGGATTTTTTTAAATATATATGGTTTGATCCATACGTCCTCGCCAAATTTCAGCTCTCTAGGTCTCAATTTGTACGTTGCGCCCACCATCTTGGATTTTTTAAATTTCTAATTTTCTCACAACGATGGCATGCTTCATAGCTTCCATACCAAATGTCGTTCCTCTAGGGCAGCGGTTCCCAACCTTTTTCAGTCTGCGTACCCCCAGCTGACTCGGTTCCTTTCCGCGTACCCCCGACCCCAAATCCTCCAGGCACCCCCCCTCCCCAATCTGTTTCACCTATTACAGATTCCAGAAACTTCTCCAAAAAAAGTATATGTTGAATTAAAATAAATGGTCTATTTTTTTCATTATATACTTTTTTATTTTTGAAGTAAGCAAACAAATTAACACAAAGATTGGAAAAAAGAAAAATTAATGTGAGATTTGAGACTGTATTGAATTACAAAGTTTTGAAAAATTAGGCTCAAAAGAGGATAAATACAATCTCAAATCCGAAGCTGTGTCTAATTTGCTTCTATATTTATTTTTTATATACGTACACAAAGAAAACGCCCGCTCAACAAGCTCTGTGCTAGCAAAAGGCAACAAAACATTATGGCTTTTCTAGAAAGTTCACTGTATTCGTCACCGCGACGAGCCCAAAAACTGACTAGATTCACCATTCCGCCATTGAAGAGGTTCTTCAGAGTTGTGTCTGATGCGAGCTCTAGCAACTTATTTTCAGGAATCGACAATGAAGCCGGTTAAACATACTCTTCTTTGAAAGGATTAGATATCCACCGATCACCCATTTCCGGCTCTGAAAAATATTTTTCAAATGAGGATTTTAATCCTTCCAAGTGATCAATTATCTTATCACTTACTGTTAAATTTAGCTCAGCTTGTGACAAGAAATCGTGAAGTGTTAGGAATTCTTCAGGCTGTCCTTTTTTAATACACTTTGCCCAAAAATCAATTATTTTTTCATGGATTCAGTTTTGTTGGCAACTTGAAAAGTGTTACAATTTGTTTGAAGTGAAAGAATGAGTTTATTAATCTGGTGGAAAATGTCACTCAGGTATGCAAGGCTTGGAAACCATTCAAAATCATGAATCATGAATCCAAGATTTTTAAAAGGATGATCTTCCAAAAAAAAAAGGGGCTACTTCGTGTAGAATTTCGAACAGCCACGTCAGGACTTTACTCCGGGACAACCAACTACTTTGGTGTGCAAAAGCAAAGTGTTGTGAAGGATGTCCATGTCTTCACACAGCAATTTAAACAACCTGGAGTTGGTAGGATTTGCCTTGATAAAGTTGACAACTTTTTGACCACTTCATCATGAACTTTTGCAAATCTGGAGGCAAAGGTTTCGATGCGAGGCTCTGTCTGTGAATACAGCAGTGCGTCCATTTCATTTTGGGGGCAACTTCTGCCACGCGTGCACGAAGGCCTGAGTAGCAACCTTCCATGGATTTTCCTCCATCTGTGGTGGCCCAACACATTTTGACCATTGAATTCCTTTTTCAACGAAATAATGATCAGTTGCTTCAAATACGTCTTTACCAGTCGTGCGACCCTTCAATGGGTGACAAATAAGGAGATTATCTTCGAATTCTAAGTCTTTCAAGTACTTAGCAATTACAAGTAGCACCGAATATTGAGCAACGTCGGTACTTTCGTCGACTTGGATAGAAAAAATTCACAATTTTTGACGTGATTTATGACCGTGCTCTTAACATCATCTGACCTATCCCGTATTCTTCGAGACACCGTGTTATTTGAGATAGTTATTAAATTCATTTTATGAGCACTTTCCTCTCCAAGCATGCATCTGACAGCATCTTTGAGGCTCGGTAAAATTAAATTTTCACCAATGGTGTGGTTTTTACCTCGTCTCGCAATACGATGGCTAATGTAGGAGGAGGCCTCAGTAGCTTTGACTGAATCACTTTTGGCAGATTCAAAATATGTTTTCACGTTTACAGAACTCTGAAGTATCAACAATCGAAAAAATGTGGCATCTTTATCTTTGTGCTCGGGATGTTTGGTATGTAAATGCCCTGTGAGCAAAGAAGGCTTCACTGAACCGTTGCTTAATACTTCCCCACAATCAAAACAGAGAGACTTAGGGCAGTCCTCTTCTCCTATACATGAAAACCCGTAATTAATGTAGCTGTCAAAGTACCTTTTCTCTTTTATTATTCCCTCTGAAGAAGAAGAAGAAGAAGAAACTGCTGTTTGTTTACTCACCTGCTCTGGCACTGGTTCTTGTACCTGTTGTGGTGTCGTGTTGTTGGCCCAATCAGTGTCAGATGATGTGCACGGTACTTCATTTGGTGTTTCAGTTAACTTCCACACAGATCCAGTTTTTAGCCAGTGATCCATAGCGTAAATCACGTGAATAGTAGGTAGTTGGTAGAAAAACTGACGTAGGCTTTTAGGAATAACACGCCTCGACTCAATACAAACACCCACAACAAATGTTAAACACAACACGAATTAATTAATTTTTAGTTTTATGCACAGCCCGGCACGCGTCAACAATCAAATATAAAATACAGAGGAAGGGTGAGCTGCGAGAAAAGAGAGCGCCAATCCTGAGCAGAGGGATGTTGGCAAGGGGTTGGGCGCGGGCGAGAGGAGGGAAGGCCAATCTTTCCATCGGACTCAACCCGTATTTCATCAAAGATTTTATTGATAAGGAGGCCAATATAACAACTGACAACACTAGTAAAAACCTCTACCTACTTTTTAAAATTATTTTTCATCTTTTTTAAATTGTTTGTTCTTTTTTTTTAAGCTGGTGGCCGCCATTACCGTTTTCTTTTCGCGTACCCCCTAACGGCCTCTCGCGTACCCCTTGGGGTACGCGTACCCCCGGTTGGGAACCGCTGCTCTAGGGTATCTGTAAGTGCGAGAAATATCCCTGGAAGGACATACATACACCCCATAGATTTTATATATGTAAATATATCATATCTGACAAAAGCTATAATTTCAAATCACATGTACTAATGTATGAATACATTAAAGAAGATATAGTATCTTGTCTAGCTATAAGATAAGGTTTTTCATAAGAAAATTGGACTACATGTATTTAAATTTTAACAGATCGTGGATCAAAGTATTTAATTTCATAATAGTTTTTTTCACTATAAAATGTATTTGAATACTTACTTTTTTAATTATCTTAACATTGATTCAAAGGGAAAATATAAAAAAGAGGATGGAAAATCACTTTGTTGATAAAACGGTGCTAAGTACATTCAACAGGGATTCGAAATCAAACCTTCCCAACACCGGGGAAAAATTGGATTAAACAGAGGTTGCCGCCTCAGATTCTCCGATGCCTATTTAAAGTCCACTCTCTTCATACTGGTCAGGTTAAGTTGCTTATACTTTAACTGGTACTTTAAGAAACGTAACACTAAAAAATAAATAAACAAACCTTCCAAATCTCATTATTGATATTTAGATGTTATATGGTCATAACTAGAGACCAAATCGTGATTTTGGTTTCAACCCTAAATTAATTGTAATTAACTAATGAATGTTTTTTTGCAAATTTGAAATCTTTCAAAAAATTGTTCGAACGATTTAGTTCAAAATGGATACCTGGTGAGTGATTTTATATAATAAATAAGAACGATTTTGGTTTTATTTCTCAAAATAATAGTACATCTTTGAGGTTAGTTTATTAATGACCGATTTTTTAAAATTTGCATTTTTTAAAATGGCTATAACGATTTTATTTTGTATTTTAATTTGATGAATGACTATCAAAATAATTTCTAAAAATTTGAGAAATAATTGTTCAAAAGTAGTTTACTGATAAGTGACTGATAATTTTTGTAACGTTGTTCCTGATTAAAACAGACATTATATAATACGATTGTGTCGTAAAATGAATTTAATGATGGCAGTTGGAAGTCAAGAAACCTGTCCGACTCATTCGGGCCAACATTGTCGACAAGGGAGGGTAAAAGGGAGGGGGAAGTGGGTATTTATAGTTGTTACCTTGGCAAGACAAAGTCGCAGTGTCACCAATCTTGACCTTCTCGTTGCGCAACTCTTGGGCGAAGATGGGAGGAGGTCCCACTGGTTTCAGGCTGACCAACACACAAAACATAAATAAATAAAACAGTTTGAGAATACATTAATTGAAAACAATTTTTTTAATCATGATAATATTTCTAAGGTTGATACAGTAGGGTTCTGATAGTAAAGAACTTTAGAAAATACAAACATATATTTTTTGCAGTCTATGTAGAAAAAATTCTACTTTATTATTAATATTATTGCTATTTATTAGGTATTGATAATATCTACAAAAAGTGACGGCTGCAGATCACATGACTTGACAATTAATTAATACAGGCCCTATATATTAAATAAGTTTTAGTAGTGACTTTGTAACGATAGAGTAGGTAACCATTTTACAGTTTAGTGTTAGGTGTTGCTGTTTATTGTCAGGTGTTGTTGTTTATTTCCAGGTATAGCTGTTTAGAGACAGGTATTGCTGTTTATTGTCAGGTGTTGCTGTTTAGATTTAGGTATTGCTGTTTAGTATCAGGTATTGCTGTTTATACACAGGTATTGCTGTTTAGAGACAGGTGTTGCTGTTTAGATTCAGGTATTGCTGTTTATCGTCAGGTGTTGTTGTTTATTTCCAGGTATAGCTGTTTAGAGACAGATGTTGCTGTTTATTGTCAGGTGTTACTGTTTAGATTCAGGTATTACTGTTTATTGTCAGGTGTTGTTGTTTATTGCCAGGTGTTGCTGTTTATTGTCAGGTATTACTATTTAGAGTCAAGTATTGCAGTTTAGAGTCATGTATTGCTGTTTATTTCCAGGTATAGGTGTTTAGTGCTAGATGTTACTATTTAGTGTCAGATGTGGATGTTTACAGTTGGGTGTTGTTTATTTGTTAGAGGTTATTTCATGTTGTTAAGTGTGAGGTGTTTATGTTGAATGATAAAAATTCATGTTTGGTGTTGCTATTTTGTCTACGGGATACTATTTGGTATTAGATGTTGCTATGTAGGGTGTATTTGACCCTGAGTTACAGAGTTTGATCCCTGAAGAATGCAAAGGGCTGTTTGTTACCTGCTCCCCTTATTGTATCGATTTCCTCCTGATCCTAGACAGTGCCGGCCTTCCCCCCTCCTTACTTGTCCGAGGGTATCAACGAACCCTCCCTTCTACCCTTGCCCACTCCTCACCTGTCTGCTGGTCTCAGCGACCCCTCCCTGCTTCCCTTGCCCATGACGTGCACCCTGGACGAGGAGTATGTCTTTCCCATGCAGTTGACGGCCTCGCACGTGTAGGTCCCCAGGGACGTAGGGTCGTCAGGGTTGGCCGTCAGGGCAAACACGTCCCCCGCCTTGATCTCCTTGCCATCCTTGTACCACTTGAGCACCGGGGTGGGCACCCCTACCACCTTGCATTCCAGGGACACCGTACCTTGCTCTGTCAGCAGGGCCCGAAGCTCTTCCAGGAACTCAGGGTTCTTGTAGGCCTTGGGGACTGTGGACAAAAGGGGGCATTACGTCACAAAGGGAGGGAACACATGTTTTACATCTTACCACCCATCCAATACATCTGTGTACTTGCGCTGATGGAGGTAAGGACTAGGAGGGTATACCTCTAGAGGAGGTGTACCTGCATTCACGTTACGATAGTAAGATAGAGCGGAGGAATTGTTCGGAGATAAACCCACTTCGGTGATCGTATGGTCTAAAGTTGTAGCTCTCGAGATATAATGAAGTGCAGATGATGGAGAGATCGAGGTTTGGATCCCGATCGTGTACACTGTGGGTGGTTTTTAATAGATGGTTTTTCTTCCCGGGAACCCTCAGTCATGTAGGCCCCTTTCCCCCCGTCCTCAACCATCACGGAGGAAGGTGCAGATGGTGAAGATATTGCAGATAATGCAGATAGTACAACCAGTGCATACAACACTCACCTAGAACGTTGAGGTGCGAGGAACAGGAAGATCTCCCCCCTGAACTCTCCGCCATGCAGGTCCATCTCCCCCCGTCCTCGACCATAACAGGGGCCACGTCCACGCAGAAGAAGGTACCCTCGTGCAAAAAGTGGAACCTCTCCCCTTCATCCACGAGATGGTCGTTCTTGTGCCAGCTCACCTGGTGAGAAAAATAGAACAATGTTTTCAGAACAGCATGTGTTCTGACTGTTGATAGGGAGTATTAGGGCGTTAGGGGAGGGAGCACAAGTTAATGTCCATATTTTGGCAGTTCTTTTAGCAAAAAAAATAAATAAAATCGTATGCGACTAAACTAAATAAAATATCGCTTCGGTAGCTATTTTTAGTTTAATTTTCTTCACATGGTGAATTCAACAGTTGATGAATATCTGGCATGAATATCCCGGTATTGGACGAGAAAAATTTTAAATGAAGAAAAAAAGTTGTCATTAAGTTCTAGGACACTCTTGATAGATATTCAACAACTGTTAGGACTATTGTATGTAGATATAGTCCAATTTTCATAGGCAAAGCCTCATCTGACTGTTATAAAAATGACTAGGTATATTCAAGTCATGCGATATGAACCCGTCAATTTTGATATCAACACCGATAAAATAACAATAATAATATGGTAAAATGTTAACAATGTTGGCTGCAAAAAAAAATGTATTTCATAAAAGTTCCTTTCTATTAAAATTGTACTGTACACAGGATGTGTTTTACATTATATATAAAAATGTGTTTTAGGTGTTTACTGATGATTAGTTTTTGAAAATTTGATTTTTTTTTAAATTTAAAAGAGTGTTTAATAATGATTATCAAAATAATATACTGTTTTTGCTGAGACATAAATATACATACATACATATATATATATATATATATATATATATATATATATATATATATAAAAGCANGCGTAATTAGTACATAGGTGTGTAAGCCGAATGGGTGATAAGACGTGGTGCTTATATATATATATAAGCACCACGTCTTATCACCCATTCGGCTTACACACCTATGTACTAATTACGCTAATGTGTTAGGAATTAGTAAGGTTAAATTTAGAGGAATTTTACCCTCATTTGAGTGGAGGGAGAGTGGAAAACCATTTATTTAAAAAATCCTTATTACAACCGACCGGGATTGAACTACGATCTTACCATCTTCGGCAGTCTAGTCTATAGCGAGAGCAGTGCTTTAGACCAAGCGACCACCAAAGCGGGTAGGAAATCTTTAAAAGTAGCTAACTGATAACAGATTTTTAAAAAATGATTGTCCCTAATTACAACAGACTACGAGAAAGTTTGTACGATTATGCCGTGACGTTTATTTTTTACGTTTCTTACTGGATATTATTTCAAATGGAGGTCTTCCCGAAATAGTCTTGTTTATATCTGACGCGAGTGTATCTTTGTCTCTACAGTAAGGCGTGTTAAAATGGCTGTCAACATTTTGTTAGAGAGCTCGCAGGAATAATAAGAGAGAGAGAGTGATATATGTTTACTTTGATAACTTGTCTTTTGGAAAGGGTCCTCCACAGAGTAAAATAAATAACTTGGGAGGGAAAATCCAATGGATAATACAGGAATACATTAATTACGTCATAACTGCTTGGTGAGATTTATTAGGTTAAAGGTTGTTTGTAGGTCGTTATCTTAAATTAACCTACGTATTCTCCTTGTCTTATCACCGCGTCTTACTACCTGTTCAGTTTTTGAACATATATGATAATTACTCTAATGGGGGAGGGATGAGAAAGGAAGCATTTTAGAGGTGGTTTACCCGCATTTGCATGAAATAAGAGTGGGAAACCATTTAGGGAAAACCACCTTCACTAGATCCGACCGGGATTCGAGCCCCGATCTCTCCGATGGAAGTAGGTCAGTCTAACATGAGAGTGACACCTTAGACCAGGAGTCGGCCAAGTTTTTGGCTCTCGATCTATCAGTAAACTTATCAAAGGTCCCGCAATCACACATAGTTTCTTCACACTAGTTTTCTTTTTCTTTCCATTTTATGTTAATTCCTTCAATTAGATATTTCCTCAAATATCTATGTCCCCAACTTTATGAAAAAATAATACAATAAATAAAATGTATATTTACTTATTCAATCAATTTAAATTTCTTATAACATTACCGATTATATTTTGTAAGTTCAAAATTGACACCTGGACACGGGAATCTAACCCGGGACCTTTGGTTCAATACGTCAATGCTCTCCACCGAGCTATCCAAGAGTCGTCTCGTGCCCAGGGTCATTCTTCACTTATATTTTAAGGCAGAGTCTGTGATGACGCGCGGAAATCATCCGCTACATATTATGAGTGATCAATTAAGAACACGAGCTATCAGATATCGCAGCCACCTGCAACTCGCAACTGATCATGGTAATTTCGACGGCTAGGGATGTGAAAAAAAGTATCGATACTTTACTAATACCGATATTTTCCTTTCGATACTAGTTTTTTTTTTACTCGATACTTTTTTCCAATACTTTTACTGATATTAGTACTCACACTCTGGTATCGGATCAGTATCGAAAGAAACAACTTTTTTGTTACTTTCACTCATGCTGAGATTAAATGTTTATTAGGGTGGACTGTGGAGGAAGAACAAATAACATTATTTCTCAATTCTCACTCAATTTCTATATGCCATGCGAGAAGAACTTTAGCTAGTATGGTAAAAGCTTTTATAATATCCATCACACAACACTTTCTATCATATCCTTCAGCGTATAACCCGAACGGTTAGTAGGACGCGGCGCAAAGTATTATTATTCCATCATACCTTCCAAGTTCCAATACTTAACATAGACGCGAAAGACCTATGCATACTTTGGTTAAATCATTATAATTTTCAGTTTTTAAATAAATATGAAAATACAATTTATGATGTAAAGTTTGAAATTATTATTACTAAATAAAAAATAATCATTTTTCCAGATTAAAATTTAGATACCGATAGTTATCGATACTTTTCTTTCGATACTAGTACGGTATCGATATTTTTCTTCCGATACTTTTTTCTATACCACATCCCTACTCACGGACCACTGAAAAAAGATGCTAAAATTGTCAATACACACCACCAGATTTTTAAAGAGAGAGTTTATTATTTAAAAGAAACTAGTATTAAGTTTGTGTGTTAAAAGTGTGATAGCTAAAATTTTAATAATTGTGTTAATTTTAATAATATTGTTTATCATGGATTTAAAAACTTTTACTTTTATTTCAAAAATTGTTTACTCTCTCTTCTATTCAATCATCCTTTAAACTGCCGCGGCATATTATTTAAGCAGTATGCCATAAAGGGTATGTAACCCTTTATGGCATACTGCTTAAATAATATGTGGCACCCGACTCGGTGGCTGCAAGGTCTAAGGTACTAATCACGTGTTAGACTAGACTGCCAATGACGGGGAGATCGAGGTTTGAATCTCGGTCGGGTGTACTGAGTGGATTTTTCAAAATGGTTTTCCACTCTCCTTCCACGTATATGTGGGTACACTTTCTATAAATATAGTATTCCTAATCCCTAAAACCATTTGTGTGATTAGTACATAAGCGTATTACTCAAACGGGTAGTAAGACGCAGTGATAGAAAAAAAATGGGTGTATTTGTTAAAATAAAAAAAATGTAAATATGGACACATGTCTTTCTTATGTGTTATGATGAAATATTGTTAGCTATATTTTGATATCGAATTGATTTTAGTTTTTATTTCATGTTAAATCATTGAAAAGTTGATTTTTTATTTTTAAAACTATATACCACCGAATCCAAATACGGGACACATTTGAATTTCGAAACCTAGAATCCAATTCGAATCTTTCTAATACCAAGGTTCGGAATTTATAATCGGATACGAATCTTGGTTGAATTCAGAATCTGATTCAAAATTTTGGAGCTACGCACAGGATTAGTTTTCAGTGACTTCGCATCCTGTGTCGTACAGACACGATGTTCCACTGGTCTTGATCATTATTTACCAAGCAGTGTAATCTATTACCTCCCCTCCCTTCCGAGAAGACTCAAATTCTTGGCATTCATTCTCAAAATAGCGGCGCTAGCATCCGAACAGGCAGACGAGAATGTTAAAAAAAAGAAAAGAAAATGAAAACCCACCTTCCGTTCTAAACAAAATTAAACATGCGTGAATCTTGACAACATTAAGGATCATCAAGTCTCACAGGCTGAGTGAGATGGGGTGGTCATTTCACACATATGGAAGATAACAGGCATGTATTGTACACAATATTTTAGTTGGGAAATCTGAAGCTACAAGAACCCTTGGTAGGGTGAGACGTCGATGGGAGGATAATATATGTTTTCAAACAAGATTGTATATCAGGCTAGGGTTTGGATGGAGACATTACGTTCTGGCGGCCATGAACTTTAGAGTTCCTCATGGACAGAGAGTTAGTTAGGTGATATGATTCGTAATTAGTCACCTTATATCGAGCAAACTATTTAAAATACGTGAAATTATTTGGATATTTCTTAATTCTTGAGATATTTAGTATCCAGTGATGGTCAAACTTTCCAACTGAATGAAAGACTGACTAAAGGACAAAGGGACAAAGGAATATATAGAAGAAAATATAGAAAGAGGAATATATATACAGAGGAATAGATATACGGAGGAATAAATGAACATAAGATTAGGTTTGTAGATGAATAGATGGACAGAGGAAAAGATATACAGAGGACTAGATAGAGAGAGAAATAGATGGATAAAGAATATTTTTACAGAGGAATAGCTAGACAAACAGACGGAGGATCTGATAGACAGAAGAATGAACAGTGGAATAGATGGATAGACAAAAAGAAATACTATCAAGGTTACGGATATACAGACAAACATACTGACAGACAAATGAAGCATATGGTAAAATCCACTTTTTTGAGTCCAGGGGCACATAAAACGTTAATAAATAGTCATGAGGTAGAAAATGTTCATGGTTACAAGTAAATAAATCTCTCAAAGCATCTGTAAGAAGAGAGAATGGTAGGACTGACCTTGACATCTGAGGTGCACCGTATTTCGACGAGAAACCTCGTCCTCGTGCCGACCTTGACGGCGAGGTCAGTGAGTCTGCGCACGAAGGTGGGCACCTCCTCCCCCCCTCTCCCCGCCTCGGCAACCAACAGCTTGACCGCTCGACGGGCCTCCCCCGCTGCGTTCTTCGCCACCAGGGTGTACACGCCTCCATCCTCCCTTGTCACGTGGTGCAGTGACAGGTGGACTGTGTTGTTGTTCTCGGACACCCTGTAGCGGTCGCCTAACAGCTCCTGCTCACCACGGGTCCTGAAACCAGACAAACACCATTATACAGGAACTGGACTAGTGTCAACATTCTGTGACAGTTCCTGCTCTTGGAGACATACAACCTTTATACAGGAACTGGACTAGTGTCAACACTCTGTGACAGCTCCTGCTCTTGTAGACAGACATACAACCTTTATACAGGAACTGGACTAGTGTCAACACTCTGTGACAGTTCCTGCTCTTGGTGACAGACATGCAACCTATATACAGGAACTGGACTAGTGTCAACACTCTGTGACAGCTCCTGCTCTTGTAGACAGACATACAACCTTTATACAGGAACTGGACTAGTGTCAACACCCTGTGACAGTTCCTGCTCTTAGAGACATACATACAACCTTTATACAGGAACTGGACTAGTGTCAACACTATTTGATAGTTCCTGCTCTTGGTGACAGACAGACATACAACCTATATACAGGAACTGGACTAGTGTCAACACTCTGTGGCAGTTCCTGCTCTTGGAGACAGACATACTACTTTCATACCAGGCGTGTCAAACTTGTTTGATCATAAGGCCACAGTGAAAATCTAAAATATTTAGAGGGCCACATTAAAAAAAATTGTCAACGACTTAAAAAAACAATTCCAACTTGTTACCTAAATAATACAATAAGAAAATAATAAGCCTTTAATAAAACAATAAGACCGACCCAATTTTTCTTAATCAAAAATTTGAAACATTTTATTTGCAGCAATGGTGTAATTGTCGTGCTGTATATATTGTGTTATGGTCACTTTCATAATAATTCGCTGAAAAATATGCCCCTGTAAGCCGAAATATTTCGGGGGTTTGATTCCATTTCAAGTTAGAAAACAATCCATTAAACTACGTATATTCTGCACATTGCATTTATTGAGCGGGCAAGTTCAACAAACTTTGGTAATTGATCCATATCAAAGAAAGAGTACCAATTTAATACACAGACTTTAGATCACTCCAAATTTTAACAAATCTCCAACTATCAAATTCCAAAAGGTTGTATTTCCACGACGTTTATAATAATAAGAATAGGATTTTATTGTTTAATGGTTCATCAAAAGGTCAGCAGGCAGTTCAAACTCATGGATAGGGAAGCAAATTCGACAAACCTCTTACTTTAAAGCACTCATTTTATTTGACAGATTATGTCCATTTTGACCTATATCATGAAACTTGGCCAATATTAATTGATATATTTATAACCATCTTGAAGGTGCTGCTATATTTTCTATGGCCGTTTAACTTTATCTGGCAACGTCATCCAGAATTGAAAGAAACCAAACCTACTTCAGTGGCCGCGTGGTCTAACGCGCTACGCTTGTAGTAGGCTAGACTGCCGATGACGGGAAGATCGAGGTTCGAATCTCGGTCGGGTGTACTGAGGGAGGTTTTTTTCAAAATGGATTTTTACTCTCTTTCCACGTAAATATGGGTACACTTCCTTAAATATAACCTTCCCAATCCCAAGAACATTAGCGTAATTATTACATAAGTGTATAACCCGAACGGGTAGTAAGACGCAGTGCTAAAAAGAAGAAGAAATAAGTCATAAAAAAAGTAAATGGTACGGTGCACCACACAGACTTTCTCGCTCCCTGGCCTCGAAATGGATCTATTTATACAAAATTCATAATATATAATGAGGAATGAAATAATATGCTTTGTTGCAGAAACAATCGACCAAAGAGCATTAATAAAATAATATACACTTATATAAACATTGTTCACACAGTCCTCCAAAGAGCATAACAATCAATTTACAAGACCTTAGTTTAAAAATTATATATTCCCCAATATCTAAAAAAAAAAAAAAAA